>BQNB010056527.1:4425-38637 GCA_026074375.1 Tanacetum coccineum | reverse complement strand
TTGTCCTCAATTGGATCATGAGGATTTGGAACAGCTTGATGAGTTTGATTTAGAAGAAATAGACTTGAAATGGCAGGTGGCCATGATTTTCATGAGAATGAAAAAGTTCTACAAAAAGACAGGTAGAAATCTACAATTTGATGCCAAGGAACCGGTTGGTTTTGACAAAACCAAAGTCGAGTGCTATAATTGTCATAAGACATGGCATTTTGCTAGAGAGTGTAGATCCAAGGGAAATCAAGATAGTAGGAGGAGAGATGCTTGGAACACTGGGAATAAGTAAAATGGAAGAAGATCTGGTAAGTAGGAGGACTCTAAAGCTTTGGTGACTATTGATGGAGAAGGTGTTGATTGGACCAGTCACTTAGAAGAAGAAGAAGATTATGCTTTGATGGCTTGCAGCAGTTCAGACACAGAGGTAACTTCTTGTTCAAAAGAATGTAAAGAGTCTTATGCTAAACTTAAAAAACTAAACTTAAAAAATTAAAGAAGAACAGAGAGAACAACTTGTGATGCCAGTATATCAAATTCTGGCAATATACGTCAACTTTTAAAAGAAAGTAGAAGCATAATTATTTGCTCATCAACAAAATCAACTTTGGTATAAGGAAAAGATCAGGTTTATGAAAATTGATTTAGATGATAAAACTAATGTGCTCACATATCATAAGAAACTATTGGAAAAAGCTAAAAAAGAAAAAGAAGAATTGGAAAGCTAAAAGTAGAAAAATGGCATAAATCTCTAAAAAGTCTTAATATCTGCTAAATAGTCATATGGTGCTAAGGACAAAGTTGGGCTTGGGTATGGAGATCAAATGAATAAAGGTATCTTAAGTTATGAAAATGAAGTTTTTGGAAGTTTATTTTATAGTAGGTCTAGTGATATAGAAGATAGTCCTATGAATGATAGATATACAGAGGGGATCATCATTCCCCTCCAATGAATGGATCAACATCCCTTCGGACCGATAATGCATTAATGAATCATAATTTACATATGGTCCAAATCCACTAAACTAGTGGATCTGATCTAGAAGCAGTGACTTTAATTCTTGTGAATCCAATTCTAGTGAAGAAACACTTGAATCTATGCCTGAACCAGTTGTCAATGAACCTAAAGTAGTAAGTCAACCTAAAGTCTAGTCTGATGCTCTTATCATTGAGGAGTATGAGTCAGATAGTGATGATGAATGTGTGACTACAACTTTAAAAGAACAAGAACAACCTAGTTTTGCTTTTATTAATACTGTTAAGCATGTAAAAACTCCTAGGCAAATTATTAAAGAACAAAACACATGTAGTCAGATTCCTAAACCTGACAAAAAGGATTATAGTGGTTTAATGTCTAAAAAACTGGGTTTGGGATATGGGTTTACTAAAAGGCATGTTTTGTATGTGGTAGTTTTAGCCATCTTATTAGAGATTGTTGATTTTCCATGAGAAAGAATGCTAAACAAGCTGAATTAAACAAAAGGAAGTGTAAGGTACTGTCAAAGAAAATTAGGTAAGTGTGGAACAATGGCAAAGAGGAATCAACCAAACCAATTAGTTCCGCACAGCTGTACTAACTAGAACTAGCAGAATTCAAGTTAATACTGCTAGAGCTAGCAGTACTAACAATGTTAATACTGCTAGACATAATTTTAATAGTCAGGCAGTACCAACTAATGTTGCCAAGAAAGTTAATAATGTTAAACCTATTGTGAATAATGTTAGACCAAAAACTGTTTTTCATAAAACTCATTCACCTATTAGAAGGGCACTTAATAGAACAACAGCACCAAGAACACATTTTTCAAATCAAAAAGTTAATATTGCTGAGGTAAAAGCAGTTAGTGATGATGGGGGATAAAGGGAAACTGTTGTTAAGCCCTAAGTAGGTTGTAATTGGAGACCCAAAAGACATTACTAGAACAAAGTCTCCAAATACAATGGTGGATCAAAGTCTAGAAAATGTGTTACTTCTAAAGATCCACTAGGCAGACCCAAGCCCAAAATGGCTTGGGTCCCTAAGAGAATCTAATCTCTCTTATTAAATGTGCAGGATTATCTACAAAGAGCAGAAATCCAGTATTGTAAAGAATCCAGTGTTTCACTCACAAACAAAGCATATTGAAATTAGGCACCACTTCATTAGGGATGCTTATGAGAAGAAACTTATCCAGGAGCTAAAAGAATTCACACTGATGATAATGTAGCTGATCTTTTAGCCAAAGATTTGATGTTACAGGTCAATTTCCTTGTTTGTTAACATTTGGAATGATTCAATCAATAGCTGCATTAATAGTAAGGGAGGCAAGATGATTTGTTTGTACAGTTTGTATGGAATGTCTGTGACATGAGAATCTGGACAATGGTGATATTTTTCATAGAGTTAATTTAGGTTCTAGAGATTAATAGAAGAGCTATAGATTGTACTAAAAACTCTTGTTGCTATACAGCTCAATTTTTTGGTTGACAAAAATTAGTACCGATAGGCTATAGTTCGTATCGATAGCAAACTTTTGTACCGCTATAAATCGTAGAGAATATACCGGTAGGGGATCTAAAGTGAGTTAATTTTGCGGTTTCTTCACATTGGGAGTGCTCCTTCTATAAATACCCATCTTTAATTAGACATTGTATTCACTCTAACCTCTCTTATTCGACTTCAATTATCATAAACCCTAATTTGCATCACCGTGATCAACCAAATCAATTCTACAATGGCTGGTTTGGATTTCTGTCAAACCATAATATTGGTTGCCCCTACTTAGAAAAGAATGATGAACTCTGATTCATCAAATTATGGCTTCCTCACATACAGTTCCAATCCCACTTTGCACTCACTGTATTCCATGCTCAACTTCGTTTGTTGAACATTATAGACCAGCTGTTAAGGTCCTAAATATCAACACATTATGTTATATAGAGTCATTGTTGTTGGCAAGCCTGTAACTATCTCAGAGGCATCAAAAAAAGTGATCTTCTTTTTGATGATGCTGATAGGATAGATACTTTGAACAATCAGGCTATATATATTGACACTATCAGTTAATGGGTATGAGGTGACCTAAATACTTTAACTTTAACAAACCGCTTTTCACCTCAATGGAAATTTCTTTTCTTTCATACCATAAATAACTGCATCAGTTCTAAAAGCACTTCTTGGGATCAAATTCCCACTAATATTGCCACAGCAGTGATTTATTTGGCAACTAATCAAAAATATAATTTTTCAAAATTAATTTTTGATGGTATGATGAGACACTTGGATGCATCTAAGAAGTTTGTCATGTATCCATGATATGTGTGAAAACACATATCTATTTTATATCATAATAGACCCTAAAATAACCAAAAACACAATGAAAATGGCAAAAATATGCTTGTTTTGTGTTTGTATGAGTGCTGGTACGGATAAAGCAAAAACCACAAGAAAATCATCAAAAACGGGCAAACACGAACACGGGGAACAGAAGAGCACAAAAGAAGCCGGGGAATCAAGCCAAAGTCAAAAAGTCAAAGCTCTTAGTCAACTATGGGTCAACAAAAGTCAACCACAAAAAGACAAAACCCTAAAAAGTTCCAAATCAGTCCTTTAAGTTTCAAAAATTTACACAAATGGTCCTTGAAGTATAATGGGCCCTAAACCTATCAAAAACAACACCCGGATCCAAAGCCCAAATCAAAAGCCCAAAACCCTTTTATAAAAGTCCAGGTACCAAAGATGCCAATTTTGAAAGTAGTAATACACTTGGATGTGTATTACTTTTACACTTCATAAACAAAGGGATTAAAGTTGCAATAAACCCAAAGTTTAAATCTTTTTACCCGTTTTCAGTTAAAAAATGGCGCCAAGGGTTTATTACTGTTCATCATCGTTCCAAACATGCCCCCTCCTCATATTAAAGGGCTTCTCAAAATTAAGGGGCACAAAGGACAATTCATGGGATCAAGTACACCTTGGCAGGTTAAAACATCATCAAACGCACCCTATTGGCTAATCCCAACAAGGAATGACACGGTGGCAAATGAAGAAAGCACAAAATTGATGGGTTTTACACTTGACTCACTCTCATAACTGACACAAAGTGTCTCACAATGGATTGCCAAGCTGGCAATCCGTGTAAGATAGATATGATCCAAGGGTGGAGAATCATGATCCAATCATTGAGAGAATCTAATGGCAGAGATTAGAAAGAACGTGGGATACAAGCAACGGCCTAGAAGCTTCTTCAACTGGCTATAAAAAGCCCACACCTCTCACACACACATATCTTCTTTTCCCTTTTTACTCCTAGTTTAGCTTAGGAGACTTTAGCTTAAATTTAGCTTATTGCAATTTCCTTTTAAAATTTTAGTTATAATATTCTTTTAAATCATGTAATCAAGTTTTATTTTAAAGAAATCTAGTCTTACTCTTAAATACTTTGTCATAAGCTCTTATTTTTTCTCAAATGTTAAACTATTGTTCTAATAAGCTCATATAAGCTCTTACTAGTCTATAAGCTAGTAATTGAGCTAAATTAGACCTTAATCTACTTAAGTCTTATAAACTAGTTTAAAACCTTAACTATTTTGGACCTAAAAACTTTGGAAGGGGATTCAAGCTAGAGCTTATCGATAAGGATAAGCTAGAGCTGTAGATAAGCTTAAAGAGCCTAAAAGCTTATCCATAAGGATAAGCTAGAGCTGTAGATAAGCTCAAAGAGCCTAAAAGCTTCTGATTGAGCTGAAGCATTCTGTAAGTCTTCTATTTACTTTCTTGTCATTTAAATTTTAGCTTAAATAATTGCTTATTAGTGTAAACTGCTTATTTGCTTAATCTGCCTGCTAATTAGTGCTTATTTGTTCTTATTTTAGCTATTTAAGTGAGTTTGCTTTCCTGTTTTTAGATTTTATAGTTTAAAACTTATGCTAGCTTAATCTGCCTTAAAAATTATAAAAACAAAAAAAATTAGATATAAAAATTGTAGATCTTTGATTCTAGCCTATTCAGTAATGGATTTATGTTTGTTAAGTTAGTTATAAGCTAACTTTCATCTGGTAATTAGGTCTTGTGAATTAGATTTCAAGTTAACAAGCTCATCTAAATCTGTCATAAGTCTAAAGGAGTGTTTGGCATTACTCACTTTGACCCCTTAAAGTCAAAGTGAGTTTAGCTGTTTGTTTGAGTTAGTTTTATAATCATTTTAAACTAGTAGTAGAGTATTTTTCAAGGATTAGATTTTAAAATTTCAATAGAAAAAGTTCTTTTTAATTTTTCCTACACCAGGGGATCATTGTTCTTTTTCTTTGTTTGTTTTAATTTGATCTAAGCTTGTTAAGGCTTGAGGTGTGTTTGCTAGAAGTTGTTTAACACTCATTGAGTATATCAAATGCAGTAGAAACCAAATTGGGTGCCTGCAACTTTGATTTGTATAATTGGCCATTTGCATCACCAGTGGTAATCAAAGTTACCACTACTATCATTTTAGGCTTCATTTTATTTAGTAATTTTAGGATTTAGGTTCTATAATTTAAGTTGATTATAGATTAGACATAGCTTAATATAGTTTAGGACTTGCTTTTTATTTTCCAGCTTATTTGCCTAGGTACATTTAGTTTTAAAGTTCACAAAAATCCAAAAAGACCAAAAACAGTAGTAATTAATTCTAGGTACTTAAATTAGATTTCTAGCTTATAAAGTTTAGTTTAATGTTTTGAATTTATAGTTCATAAGTAGTCTAGCTAGTTTGCAATAGCTTAAGGTCTGAGTTAGTTTATTGAGTTAGTTAGCTTAATTTGAATTTGAGCTTTTTGAGTAACTTTCTGAGTTAGCCTTTTTAATCTTTAATTTTAGTTAACATTAGGTGTTAGTAGGGATCCTAGCTTGTTTAAACTAGTTTGTAAACATCATAAGCTTATTAGAATAGTTTTCAATTTTGAGTTTGAGCTTAATTTAAAGCTTGTGCAAGCTTTTATGCCCAAACAAGGAAAAGTGAGCTCAAACCTTCACTTTCTGTGAACAGACATTCAAAAAGCTCTTAAAAGCTTATTTCTTACTTTGAGCTTATGCTCCATTTATTAAAAATGCTAAAAATTGAGTCCTTTATAAGTTCCAGCTTTTAGAATTTAAAAAAAAATGCAAAAAGGGTGTTAGCCAACCTCGAACCCACGACCTCCCTCTCACAACACTAACGTTTTAACACTTGTGCTACAATAGCTCATCCGTGAGCTATTGTACACTTTAATCCTTTATCCTTTCTTTGGGACTTAAACCCATAAGCAATTCGTAGTTGTTCCAGCTTATTTTAGGGCTTATGTGTTTAGCTTTTTCGTAGTTATTATTTTTCTTAAGTTCCTGTTAGCATTTAGGATTTTCCCTGAATTTTTAAGAATTTTTCATTTAGTAGATTATTTTTAATAATTTTTCTAAGGATTTAATTTTCAAAAAGTAATAAAAAATAGAAAAAAGTTTTATAAAAATTCAAAAAAATAGTTTTTAGTTTTATAAAAAGTACTTTTAGGTTTACATTCAGAAAAATCATTTTCAACACTTTTAATTTTAATTTTAAAAATAGGATTTTAATTTTAAAAATAGTTAAAAATAGTTTTCTGAGCTTTTATGTTATTTTAGACTTTTTTAAGTTTAAAAAAAATCATTTTTCTTAATTTTTAGGACTTTATTTGCTATTTCTAGAATTTAATTAGATTAAATTAGTTTCTAATTCATGATAAATTCGAAAATTATCAAAGAAATATTTTTTTCCTAAAATTTTCTTTTGTCTTATATTAGGTATAGAAATTTAGTTTACATTTTTAAGAGTTAGTTTTGCCTTATTTGCTTATTTGTCGCGTTTTAAATGTTCCCGTTAATTACCTTAGTTTGTAATTGCTTTTGAGTGCTTATTTTATTTGATGCTTTAATTTAGTAGTCATAGATAACCTAAAATATCTTTTCTTATTCAAATCATAATCCAAACTAAGGCGTGGTTTCAATTTCACAAGTCGTTGGGGAAACAACCCGGGAAAAGCGTACTTCCTGGTTTAATACGTATTATATTATATTATATTTATATCTTTTAGAGTGAATTTTCCTTTGGAATTTTCTTAATTGCTCTTTTGGAATATTATATATATTATATTATTTTAGTGTATAGAAATTCTACTATCATTAAGCAATTTCAAAGCATTGTTTGTCAACTGAACACTGTTGAACAGCAGCTTCTATTTGGTGAAAAATTATTTGTACTTCTGTTATTTCATTTAGAAGATCTTTATCAAACACACTAAAAATGTCTTTTAAAGATTTTAAAAATGGAACAATTGCATTCATAAAAATAGTTTTAAGATGTGCAAACCCCCATTCACCTTCTATAAGAGCATCAGGTGTAGTCCTCTTCTTCACCACATTGTCAAACTTGGCAAGGTGGAATTTAAGCTTTTTAAGGCTCTCATTCACCAAACTTACCTTAGGAAGTTCACTAGGAGATTCCACTTTGACAAGTGATGCGATAGAAGATTAAGTGGTTGGGTTTGACATATGAAACCAGAAGGCTTGTTCAGCCGTCAATTCTTGATGTGGAACAAAGGGTTTCCCAAAATCCTCAAATAGTTGATTTAATTTTACATAATCAATAGGTTTATGAGAAAATTTTTGTTTAATAGTCTCTCGATCCTTTTCTTTTTCAGACATTTTTGATCGACTTACTTCTTCCAAAATCAATGTCTCTTCATCATCAATCACATGCATAGCAACATGTTTATCAGATATAACACTTCCGTCTTACAAGGTTGGTTTATTCCGCTGAGCTTTCTTGAGATAAAACGGATTTTGATAACCTAGAGCTTGTTTGTGAGCATTATCATAAAAAACTTTAGGCTTTGTTAACATGTGCACTGTTTGAGCAGATTGACCCACTCTGTAAACAATATTATCAAGTTCCTTTATCTTCTTTTCCAAATCAATTTCATTTTCCATAGATTTACTTTCCTTTTCTTTGGATTCATTTTTGAAAACAGTGAACGTTTGCAATAAAGATTCTTTTTCTTTGATTTATTTTGAAAGATTATGTTCAAGTGAGTCAACTTGTTCCATCAGTGCAAGCTTTTCTTTAATCATATCATCCATTTGAGAATCAATCATTTTTTCAAGAGAGCTTAAATCAACATTAAGATGTTGTTCAAAAGTTTTGACTCTTTCTTTATATCTCAAGCTCAGCTGTTTATGATTCATTATTCTTTTCTTGATTAGCCCTTTCCCAATTATTGACATGATTAATTATTTGTTTTGACATTTGTTCAATCACAGATAAAATTATTAAATCTTGTTGTGCATATAAATTAGTTTCTTGAACAGCTTCCAGTTGTGTTTCTTAAAAGTATTGAGAATACAGAATGATATTGCTATCACTATGTATCTCATTATTGGAAAAATAAACAACTGGAGTTTGTTTAAAATCATGCATTGCATGCACACTTTGATTATCCATATCATTATGATAGGAGTCAGAATAAGGTACATCTGAGATAACGTCAGAACCATAGTTGGAAATATTAGCCACGAGAACCACTTTTGCATTTGAGACATCATCACAGTCAGAATCATAAGCATCAATATCCTCAGTCTGAAAAGCAGCATTGTTTGAGATGGTTGTCTGAACAGCTTGACCGTCTGGAATCCCTGGATCTGCAAGAAATACGAGTTGTTCTTGATCTAGAATTTATCCAGCTTCCTAAGCTTCAGCCAACATTGCTTTATCCTTAAACCATGCAGCGTTCCTTGCTCTCTTAGGCTGAGTGCATTGCCTCGCCATGTGTCCTTCACCTTGGCAGTTATAGCGTTTAACAACCCTTTCCTGTCTGCTTGTATAATTTCCCCCAGAAGTAGTAGCATTACCCTTATAACCAGTACTAGAATAACTTTGCCCTTGCCTCCCCTAAACTTGTTGCACTGTAACCTTACCATCTTGGATAGTGGCTTGGTTTCTTATATTATAAGAAGTTCTAAGTTGATTGTTGGTTTAAGAGAACCTTGTAAAGGCTACAGCTATCAGAAAAGCCATTGCCTTGTTGAGACAGGCAATTAGATCATCTATTGGATTAAACACAAAAACAACAAGAGCTGAGTCCATGTGAGGGAACTCAGTCATTGGTTGAGTTGAAGCTTGAGGTGAGTGATAAGTAATCTGTGTAACAGATAAGGTTTATGATTCACTTGAGACTGATATAGATGTGATGGTGGAATGAATGAATGATTAATTTATGGTTAAGATAGATGAGTAGGTTGATATATTGGTGAGTATGATTGAGGAGAGTGGACTTGTAGAATCATGTTGTTTGTCTGTTAAGGAAAATGTGTAGGATTGTATTGAGAGTGATAGTTGGTAAGTTGAGGCGGTGGTTGATTGTAGTTAGCAACAAATGCAATAGGATCTTGGTATCGTTCACGCATCAAGCGAGTTTCATTTACATGTATCTCATGTTAATCATGGCATGAGTATAATTGATCATAGTTTGTTGTATGCAAATCTCTTGGCAACTTCACATCCGTCACAAACTTACTCCATTCTGGTGGAAGACTGTTCAAAAACTTGGTATTCACTTGAACGGATCGCATTGACATATTGATAACATTCATGTTGTTGATGAGCTGAGCAAATCGCCAGTAGTACTGATACAATGTTTCACACTTCATAAAAGTAAACTTATTAAACTCGTCATATAATTTACATTCCTTTTCTTGTAATGAAAATTTCATTCCTTGCATCATAAGCTTAACTATGTCCCAAATATCTTTTGCAACTTTATGATGATTGACAATAGCATAGACATCCGGTGGAAGACCTTGAAGAATGATATTAACGTCTTTGTAGTCGCAATCAGCTTGGATCTTTTCAGTAGCAAATAGTTTAGCATAAGTCTTTGTTCTAGTGGTACCATCTTCTTTAGTAACAATAGGCCAAATAAGTGGACCATTTTGAACTGAGCTAAGTATCATTCTCCTATTCTCCCTATTCTCCATGTAATGTTCCATATGACTTTTCCAAGAGTCATACAAAGATTTCTCCAACATGGGAAGACGGTTGTCCGCACGGACAATGATCATAAATTCAGCTAAAGTTGTCATTTTGAATTAATTAATTAAATAAGAATAGATAACCTTTTGATCGTTCAGTGATTAGAGGTTATTATGTTAAATTGTTGTTTGTTTTAAGTGAGTGATTCCTAAGATTACACAAGATTTTACAATTCTTGATAAAACCGAGAAAATAAGTGAATATTTCACGGGATTATACAAATCACATAAAAACTGTATAAATATCCAAGGCAATATGGTATAAATATCCAAAGGTAAGTGTATAAATCACCTAAGTGTAATGTATAAACCACCCTAAGAGAAATGTACAAATCGTCATTTTATAAGACAGGTATAAATCGCTAGCTTTAGGCAATGTGTATAAATCGCCGTCAATGAACAACGTATAAATCGCCGTCCAACTAACGCGTATAAATCACCGAGTTCTCACACGTATAAATCACCAAGTACAAACGCGTATAAATCGCCTTATGATGTGCGGTTGTCGTATTACTTCTACACGAGAAGTTTTATAACTCCCTAGGCAGTGCACCTAATCGTTGTAGTATAATATGGGCAAGACTCAGGGTTGTATATTGTTCACTCGAGGAATAGGTTGAGAAGGATTAATCACGGTCTAACATAATTCTAAGGGTTGAGGGAAAATTCTTTTTGTATTTTTGTATTTTTGTATTTTATGAAAGTAGGTAAAATCATATATTTGAGAGAGAGTGGTTTGGTTTTAGCTATTAAACTAAATAATAATCTAAACTAATAGTGATAACAATAAGATAAAAGATTGTGTCTATTTATTCATGTATTACTCCCTAGATTGCTTCTCCTAGTATTGTTGCCTTGTCACACTTGTGATGATCGATGTATTTATTTCCTAAAGCGTGAACGAATTACACGAACCCGCCGTCTACTTAGTATGCCGCTAGAGCAACGCACATGCAAGGTAGTATGAAGACTTTTACACGGCCCCTATGAGTTTACTAAGTGTATGTGAAATACATTAAAAGTGGATTAACCATATTAGGGGGCAAGGTAGTATGAAGACTGTTACCCGATGGTAACCTTTCTACACAATCACGTTTCCTTAGATATCTCTATAGCGATTATTGATAGAAACCTAGTTTTCTAAGACCTAACGTACACATCCATCATAAGAAGTAACATCACTAAGATCTACATTCTAGGTTTCATACAATCATAACTAAACACAATAATAGGTTTAGCCAAACATGTTAAAGATAAAGCAAGAACAATAGATCAAACAACACATAGACATATTGAATGATTAAGTAAACCTTACTTGATTAAAACATGAATTGGAAGAAGTACAATATAGTTTTTAGGCCCTAAAATCGTCTCTTACAGCTGTTAAACAAACTAGGGTTCGTACCCCTTTTTTATTCTAAAGTTACACACTCAAAACCCTAAATTTGGGTTTGTATATATAAGAAAAGCGATGCAACGGCGTCGCATTTTAATCGTGACGCCGTCATAAAATGAATCTTCTACATCTGTGTTTGAGTCGGTGTGGGCTAACGCCGTCTTGAAATATGTGACGCCGTTACTTGATGCGTTGTGACGGCGTCGTGTATGGCTTATGATGCCATCTCCAGGCTCTGTGAGCACAAATCTTCAAGAGTCTTGGTGTTGGTTTGTAATCTCATTCGTTTCTTCTCCAAATGAGCCCAAGTCACGTGTAATTCATCCAAATGCCTTCCAAATGCGAATTACATGAAAAGGAATGATTAAGTACCAATTTTGGGCATAAACACATAATTTTAAGGGTTAAACAACCCTAAAAAAGTGTATAAAATGACACCTCATCAAATACCCTTACACTTGGGATTTGCTTGTTCTCAAGCAAATGGGCTTTTCTACCTAGACAATAACAATATGAGGGGTCATTTTACCTACTAATTAAACATATTTTACAACACAACCTCCTAGATCTCGTAATTAAAAGCACAGAAAGTATATACTAGCGTCTCACATAAGTGTTTGGGATTCTGTCTTTCACTCGTGTGTATAATGAATTATAACATATGTGGGAAACAGAAAATCACACTCATTACCTGTCATAGCATATAATTTACCATAGGTTTAGTAAAGGATCAAACCTCCATCGCTAGGTCCAAGTATTATTCATTACTATCTAAGAGGTCTTTTAAAATGTTGTGGGTGTAGGTGTAAGATAACATCTAATGGAAACAAAAACGGATGGGATGCATTTGGGTGGTGACTTTGGGTGAATTTGGAGTGGATGGGTTAGCTAATTATTTTTACAAATACACAATGGTTTGGTTGCTAAGCCAAGACTCGAACGAAGATATACAAACTCTACACAACTCTACATCAATCTCTTTATTTTTATTTTCTCATTTTTAACATAATACATCACATGTGGTTTTATAATACGTACCCCTACACTTGAGCTTTTACATGCTCGATATTTACAATCTAACTATTAACCCAATTTGAGGTGGATCAAAATAACATGGATATCATTTAACAAACATGTGGGGGTATTGACTTAACTTTTCTTCCCCTATTCTACCGCGAAATAAATACTATCATGAATCCTAATCGTCCCAAAACTGTATTTACAAGGATAAAGACTTAGCAACCGTGTACTTAATAATTAACTTGCGTTAAAACAATAATGTACTAAAGGTAAGTACATATATGGCAGGCTAAGGCTTTTTGGGTGTAATGATTGGTTTAAGGGTGTCGATGCTCTTCATTAATAGTCCGGATTAACCAGAAAATTACGAGAACTGTGAAAAATGATAGGCTTAGAGGGTTGTACTAGGGTATCCTGCACTAAAGGTGAGTGCATGGCAAGGGTGTAGGATAGTTATATGATCGGTGTGACCATCATAACAATTACAAGTTCAAAACGTGGGTTAATCCTAATGCCTCTTATCAAGCAAATCCTAATACTTTCTTATGCGGTCTTGGGGTGCATCACTAAAACAATTTCTAGAATTTAATATGCTACCGGTACACTCATATGAATTTTACTAACACTAGACATTCCAGAAAAGGCGACGAAGACCACATGTACACATCCGTACTGACAGAATAGACACGTGTGACTGTTCACTCCTTAACTCGAACCAGGTAAAGATAAAATCATCTTGGGTTATCGACGATAGGTACTCGAATTCCTAAAGATCTAAAGGTGAACCTCACATTTTTAGGGTGGAATTTTAAGGGTTATTGTGCTAGTCATATAAATTCCTATCCATGGGACACTAGTAATACTTGGTTTTTATTGGTATGTGTTGTAAAAACATAAAAAATTTGGTAAAAATCGCCCTTTTATGCTATGTTTCGATGTATTACCCATCTTTTTAAGGACAAAGCAAATGACAAATGAAAGAATAGTTTCTAAGGCTTATTTCCCCCTACACTTATTTTGAACATTGTCCCTAATGTTCTCTGGAAGTACCCGTTAAAACAGATAAAGGGAAAAGAAAACAAGGAAAAGAAACTAGTACTCTCCTGGTTTACTTAATATTGGAGAAGAAACATGCGATAACTGGTTAAATCATCCTCCAAAAATCATCCAATGAAACTTCCTAAGAACTTTCAAGCTTCTTTTCATCAAATATAACCTGTAATCAAAGACAGAGAAAACTATACCAAGCATAAAATGTGCGATTTACCAATATATAATATGAATTTAGGGTTCGACTCGATAGATAGGATGAAAGAATTGTTAAACTTATTAGGTTTTACAGGTTTACATAGAAGAATATCTATATTAAATGTTTCACAAGTTTTTTTTTTAAATAATTAAAAAAAATTGAGTTTTCAGAACCTGGGCGTTTGACGCCATCGGGGTTGGTGTGACCCCATCACAGGTTTCGTGGTGACGGCGTCGAGTGTTAATCGCGACGCCGTCTCCACCATCTGTGAAAACGAGTTTTTTGTTTTTGATGAAAAATTTCTTGCACTTGATTCCATAAGTTAGTTTCTGTATAAATTGATGTATAAAACATGAGAATTAACAATTCAATCATATGACTCGATACTGACGCGAATTAATCTAAACAATTTATTTAACATGTTTGAATTTGGCTCAAAAGCCGGATAAATTCCCTTACACTTATTGTGTACAAAATACCTTTGATTGAAATTAAGATGAGGTTAAAGACACTACAAAGCATGATTACAAGATAATTCAAACATAATAAAACAAATAGTAAAGAATTAAAACACACATGACACTCCTAATATGCGGGAAAAGTAAATTGGGTTGCCTCCCAAGAAGCAATTTTCTTTATTAATGAGTCTTGTAGCTAGACTCGAAGTCACACGTCCTTATGTGACTTCTCCTTCGTCATCTACCCCTGTTAGGTATTCGGGTCCAAGCTCTAGGCATTCCTTGTAAAATCCTAGTATCTTGCTCATCACATACTCTACTCCTCTTCTCTTATCTTCTTCGTTCCTAAGATAGACTGATTTGGTTTGCTCTTTTTCTAAGTCTGACAGGGAATCGTATTGTTCTATCTTATGAGGCATCTTATAGGCAACTTCATCGGTTCCTCTAATGAATCTAACAACACCTTCAGGTGGGTCATGAGTCATGTTGGATATTTCTATAAAAGGTCTCCCAAGTACCACCTGTGACAACCTAAGGTCTAGAATTGAACTAATATCCTTGACAATCATGAAGTCTATGACATAGGTGAAGTTTCCAACGAAGACTTGCATTCCTTTTATCCTACCCGTGAAATTGCTAATTCCTCCATTTGTATCTTCCCTAGGGTTAAGTTTTCTTCTCATGATCCAGTTGTACATCATTCAGGTCATGATTTTAAGAGGAGAGTTAAGGTCAATGTAAGCCATTTCGATATGCACGTGTCTAATATTGCATGGGATCTTACGGTTGTAGGGGCATTCCTCCGTAATGATAGGGTTTCTAAGAAATATTGAAGGGATTGGGCCTTTTATTAGGTACCTATGGTAGGTCAGTTCATCTCTAGTCGGGAAAGTGTCACAGTACTCCACTACTAGTTCCTCAGTTGTCACCCCTTCTATTTCATGGGGATCCTCATATTGGGGTTCATCATCTCATATAATCTCGATGAACATTACTTCACCATCATCCTCTTTAGAGTAGATAAATTTCATATTAGAGGATTGGGGGACTAATCCGAGCGATTCGAGCATCGAGTTTAGTTTTTACACTTGTTCAGTAGCGATGGAGACCAATGGATTGGTGTCTCCGGAGTTGTCTTCTTCAAGATTGACTTCTGGTCCATTAACTTGAGATTCTTTGGGCTGCTTGGGGGGGATTGTGATGGTGTTAATCGAACCATGGATTTGTGTTGAGCATTGCGGGTCCATTTTTGGGTAGGAACGAGCAGACAAAACTGGATGGGTCCCCAATTTCGGGTTCTTAACCGTATCACTAGGTAGTGTGCCCGCTATTCGGTTGGTGATGGGCTTCAGCATAGTGTCGATTTTGTAGGTCATCTCGCTTTGCTGTTATTTGAAATCGGCTTCAAACTTGGACAGTCTAGCGTCTTGAGATGCCATGAATTTGAAAACCAGTCCTTCTATATTTGAATGATTGTTAAAATTTTGAAGACGGTTGTTGAAGGGATGGTTCGGGATTGAACCGTTAGGTTGGAACCGGTTAGGTGGGTTTGAGAAATTATTTTGGAAGTTTTAAATTGTCTCCACTTAAGGTTGGTTCGGGTGAATTCTCCATGACGGATTGTAAGTGTCACCAAGATTGTTTTGCTCAGGCTTAAAGGTATACCACTTACCTCCCGCTTTATCGGTACGCGAGGATGCGTATTCAACGAAGGCTTATTCGGGGTTTTCCATGCAACACTGAGTGTCATGGGGACCACTGCAGATTTCACATGGGGTAGTGATTTTGTTTACTTGGGTAGGTTGTGTCAGAGCAAGATGAGCTTCCATCAAGCATTGGACTTGATTTTCGAGCTTGATTAGATGGCGGTCGGATGTACTCGGGACATCTTGAGGCAATGCGATTGCCTTGACCGGCTTAGCGAAATCCCTTGGGTCGTTCCAAATTTCGTTGTCATAGAGGGCAAGGTCCTCTAATATCGCCCAGGATTCTTCGGGGTTGAGGTCACGAAACTTACCACCGGCTGATTGGTCAATGGTTCATCTTGTGACAGGATTGACATCTGTTAACACAAATAATGTCTAAAAATGTTATTTATATTTTTCAACCTCTCAACATTTTGATAATAACAAAATGTAAAAACGTTTACAATAAAAATAAACGTTTACAAATTATCAAATGTAAAATTGCATTTCTAAGATTAGTGATCACTTAAGGTATGAACAAACAAAATAATTAAGCATGATTAGTGATCAAGAAAATATTTTTCTCTTAATCCTCACTTTTAATTCTACAAAAGTATTTTCTCAAAAATACATTTACAAAATATTTTCTAATTAAAAGAAAAGTTTTGTTAAAAACTTAAAATTTGAAATTCAAATTTTCCCCCTAAAATGGAAGGTTTCATAACAAATACAACTTTCACCACAAAAAGACAAAAAAGGGAGCGGAGTCTAGTAACGGCCCCCTTATAGGCCTGGTGGCCCCCTTATATATAAGGGACCGCCGAGACCGCCACCAGATGACCGTTGGGATTCCCTGCCTATAAATACTGCTCCATTCCCAGCAGAAAAATATTCCTCTTTGCACGAAATTTTTTAATCTTTTCTTTCTCTCTAAACCTTCTTTTTCTCACTAAAAATCTTGATCACTAACATACTTAGATCTTGTTTCAAGTGATCTAATCTCTTCTTCTCATATCTTCCCTCTCATTCAAGTGCAAGAGAAGAACATCCGTATTCATCAAAAAACGAAGTGTTAATTAGTGATCTCTCCTATTTTCTTCTAAGTACCAAACCTCTTGTGTATTTGTGTGATTCGGATATTGTGTAGATCTGATAGTGTAGATCTTGTGAGTGTGTATATCTTGTGAAGTGATAGATTGGTTCTAGCTAAGATTAGGACTCGACATTTAGCTTAGTGTCGGAAAATAATGTAAGCGACGTGTAAACGGTTTTCTCCGCCTAAAGGGAGCTTGTTGACATAGTGAAATCTCAAGTCGGATACTCGGGGAGTGGAGTAGGGCGAAGAGGTGCTTCGTAGCCGAACCACTATAAAATCTCGGTGTCTTGATTTGGTTGTTTCTTTCCTTATCTCTTTACATTATTATTGTTGTTATTTAGTTTTCGTTTAGATAGTTATTGCTTGTTCATATTGTGATTTGATTGAACATATAACTCGGATTTATACATTTTTTGAAAGTAAACTTTTAAACCGTAAAACAAACGTGTAAACTATTCAAACCCCCTTTCTAGTTTCCACAATCATTGCTTTTCTAAACAAGCTTTTATTTTGCTAACTTTTGTGCATTTTGTTATGCTTAAGTTCATGTTTCAATGTTGTGTATTTTTGTTTTGCTTCAGTTCATGTATCATTTATCTCTTGTATCTTTTTTTAATCGTAGTTGCTAAATACTTACATGTATTTACTCAAAACAGATTTCGATGATGAATAAAAAGGTAAAAAATGTTACTGATTGTAAGAGGGAATTTGTGTCTTGGACGCCTGAAATGGATGATACATATATAAATGCGATGCTTAAAGAAAAATACAAAGGTAACAGGACTGGCGGAACATTCACGTCTCAAGCGTATGCAAATATGGTTGAGGAGTTGAATAAAACTCTCAAATTGAATATAGGCCAAAAACATTTAAAGAATCGCATTAGAACCATAAAAGAACATTTTGCGGAATGCTATGATGTTTTCCGTGGAACTACATTGAGTGGTTTTGCTTGGAACCCCGTAAGTGAGTTAATTGAGGCGGAAGAAGAAGTGTGGAAAGATTTGATCGAGGTATATATCGCTCATCTTATTATATGTTTCTACTTTATCGTATGCTTATTTTTACTGTTTTTTATAAGCGAATTCAAATGCTTCAAAATGGAAAACAAAAACGATTGCAAACTATGACGAGCTTTATAAGTTATTTGCTAAAGATAGGGCAAAAGGTGCCGGTGCCGAAACAGCCAAAGAAAGAACAAAAAGAATGAATAGTAATGACGAATCTAACAAGGAGATTGATTTGGAGGATTTTGAAGACGGACATTCAGATTACAACTACTTCCACCTTCTTCACAAATATAAAGCCTATTAAAATATGCTAAGAAGAAAATGGTTCTTCGGAAGAGAGAGGGGGAGGGAAAGGTGGGGGGGGAAAAGCGTCTCGTTTCTAAAAAATTTTTGGGTTCTTTTGAATGTTGTAGCAGATGCAATGAAGGAGTGCACAACACAAGGTATTGGTTTTATCTAAGTTATACATATATGTGCATATAGTTTGTATTTGTTAGGTGGCCCAAGAGTCCAACCGAGGCCCAATGGGCTCGGTATCCATGCTTGAGGTATGTTGTGTGTGCGTTAGGCCCAAGACCAAGCCGAGGCCCAATGGGCTCGGTAACATATGTGTATGATCGTGACTGGGTAATTTATGATAACTACAACCGTCGGGAAATTGTATAATTACTCTAAGTGCCTTTTAAACCCTTGACTTTAATAAATTGCATTTTAGACCTTAAACTTTCAGGTAATGGCAATATTGACCCCTAATTTATGGAAATGACATTCTAGACCCTTAAACTTGAATGAACTACAATTTTACCCTTGAAATCATGAAAATGACATTATGTCCCCAATTATAATTAATTACCAATTATAACCAAAGCATATTAAATAACATGATTTATCTAACTAATTAAAATAGATTATTATTAATCCAAGACACAGAAATGGAAACCTGCTATTTTTAGAAAGTTACTATTTATGGAAACCTGCTATTTTTAGAAAGTTACTATTTATGGAAACCTGCTATTTTTAGAAAGCTGCTATTTATAGAAACCTGCTATTTTTGGAAACTTACTAAATAAGGAAAGTTACTACTTTTAGAATATCAAGTATAATAAGATACAAATCATGGTATCCAATAATCCAAGAAACATACAAGTATACTAATCAAGGAAAGTTACTAAAAATAGAAAGAAACTTAAATCATGCACAAGTAACTTATACAAGCTCTTTATCATGTAGCACGTGTGAAGACGGAGTGATATCTTTCTATTTCTTCCTTTCACTGCTTCATTGTCCAGGTACGGATATTCCGTCCTTTCAGTAAGGACATTCCTTCTATTCATGATTCATTTCCCCAGAACTGCTATGCTTCCCCATTTCTATGTTTTGCCATGATTTATTCCATGTTTATTTCATGTCCCACTGCCCGAGCTATATATATATGCATGACCATGATTTATGTGACTTACCACCTAGTTATGGAGGTACCATGACCATGACACTTGAGGCACCTGTGTCATGACTCTTTCGCGTTGAGAGTGATTTCACGCGGCGTCCCTTTTCATGTTACTTTATTTCATGTCTGGCCATTATTATTCGGGGCGTATGGGTGCATCCTAGTTTACATGTTTATACGTTTCATGGTGATTGGTTGGTGTGTGCTCTACATCCCATCACATTGGAGTTGATCCCTCCACCCATTTTATTATAAGAGGTCACCCCTCTAGTACATGTTGAGGCATCCCCTCTACTTTATGCATGTATGCACGTTATTATTATGTATGATTATATGAGCTCGTGGGCAAACCCTTATTGCTATGTTATGCTACCTATGACATTCCATTATACTTTTACATCTTAACAACCATGTTTTACATGTTCATTGCTATTCTTCATGACATATTTCTCCAGGTTCCTCATGACACTCATGAATCTTTCCGCTGCTTTATATTCCTTATCCAGGACTTATGTTTATTATTTCATTATCATTATATCCGTTCACTGAGCGTTATGCTCAGCCGTATTCTTTTCATGTTTCTTACGGCAGGTAACTAGAGGGAGTTGGGCATGAGAGATTGTGCTTAGGAAGAGACCCTTTAGCTTCCACTCTATTATCATTGACTCTTGCAGACTTATGTTTTGGACACATGTTTCGTCCTTTAAACTTCCTTTACGTTTATGCATGTTAAACTTCATAATGGGAGCCGATGTTTGTTTCCGGCTTTCCACCTTGTTACGTTATCAGTTATGTTTTATGCCTTTTATGCTTTGATATGACGCCATGGTTATGAAGTGATGCCTTTCATCAGAGAGGGGTGTTACAAAAATTGATCAGAAGAATAAGGGTCTGCTCAATAGCAACAACCTAGTGAGGCCCATATGACAACAAGAGTCTGAGATTAAAATTAATCAAGAGGTTTGTGCATTCCAATGCCAGCCCTGAATGTTGTGTCCGTCTCTAAATGTTATCTCTTTTTTTGTGGGTTTTGAACCACTTAACTTTGAATATGTTAAAATACTCAACAGTGTCAATCAAGGCATTTGTAGACTCTTAACTATGACTGTATGCATTAATCTGGACTGCTGTTCACCTACGCTTAATGTGAGATTGACCCACCGTCTTTCCTCTGTGACAGGCTCTTCTTGAGACTCTTGAGACGACTTGTTACTGTACGATGATTGCTATAGAGAAACGTACTGCTGAAACCTCTCACAATGCTTCTGCCTGATATTGCTTAGGCCGTCAGTGATGACCCTCAATTTGGTCCATACTTCTTATATGAAGGACCTACTGCACACTTAACAACCAAGGTTGTATCTCAGTTACGTGTTATATCCAGTATATCCAAGAAAGTGACTCGATGAATTACCTTCTAAGTACTGTATTGTTAGACTGCTTGCTCATAATTACTTATTGACATAGATGCGATCATAAAAGCCCAATTTTACTGGTCATTACTCCTAGAGTGCTTAGTGATCAAAGATGCACTCTTCACTACGGGTGTTTTAAGGCTTTCCATACCTACGCAATCCTTCATTCAGGAAGTAATTTGAAGAGATAAATTGCTTACAGTTTCTGAATGACAACAAGCTTCTAACTATAACAGTCTTACAAGATTAGCTTTTGAGCATTCGCTTTTAAAAGTCCTATGATGGACAAAACAAATTAAATGCAGATTTCACACACTCTAGAGCAAGTGCATGTTTGTTTTGTTCACCTCCTGTTTAGCAGGAGCAAAGCAAAGTCATCAGTAAAGCAATTAGGCTGGACGGCTGTGCAAGTCAGGAGTAATACAATAGGTTCTTCAAAAGGTATGCATGTTGGTTTTTAGATATCAAAAGTGTGTTTGTGCATCAGTTCAATTCACTAATGTACATAAAGACATCTCTCCTAACATCTTTTGTTCAAAGCATCACTGGATCTCTTATGTTTAAGGATTATTTTGGTTCCCTCCTACAAGAAGCAGCAAATTATATAAGTCTTTAAAAAATGGTATTGTCTAAAGGGGGCAAGAATGTAGGTAAAAAAAGACTATCTTTCAAAGCACCTTATAACTGAAGCAGAAAGCATGCTCAGGCAACCCTATGATCCAAAGACTCTGGGGGCAGCAAAATTAAATGGAGATACTTTTATGGCTAATGCTAGCGGGGGAGCAACCACCGCAGCTCAAGAGCTTATTAGAAATGTAGAATAGCAAAGCGCCCTCTAATTATTGAATGAATAAAATGCTCTTTGGTTCTTCCAATGCATTAATGTGACTAAATATGAGATAGATTGGAAAACACGTTCAGAGAGACATGAATTATCGATCATGATAGCTAACACTCCTGTGCAAGTATAACTTATATAGTTTCTTAATTCAAGACATCCCCGTCATCTATTTATATACCAACGACCTTTGAGATAAGCTATTCTATACTTAAATACTATCGCGCCAAAATGTCCCTGATTTTGCATAATCAAAGCATAAACTAAGTTTTGATACTAAATTCAATTGAACTTTCAACAAGCTCCAATTTCTGATGTCCCATCTTTCTTCTTGACTATCTTCTCTAAGTCAGATGTCCTACTAACTCCCAATAGGAGATGTAATCCAAAGGGAAATGGTATGACAAGTGAAGAAAACATTAAGGAAAAAGTAGCATGCCTTTTTCGGTAAGTAGGTGAGTGGCTTTCTTTAATTTTCCCTCACATTAATAAACAAGTCTCGATAGTCTATGTTGTCTGTCCTAGATCCCAGAAAGCGGATATAGTGACTAATGAGGATTGTTCTTGGCCTCAAGTTAACAGGAGTGAAAAGACTAAGCTAACCCTCAAAGCACCTTTGAGTGAATGAGATTCAGTCTCTGAGGAACAATCCATCTGCAAGAAAATCATGATACCCCTGCTACAATCCAGGGCTCAGGCATCAAAAAGATGTGCAGCGTAATAAAGCTAACATAAAAATAGATGTTGATGAAATACATTCATTGTGTAGATTTCTTGCATACATCTGATATCTAGCTGCCTCTAATCATCAAAAGACTCGGCTTACATAGTAAACTTCTTCCACAGGAGCATCTATGAGGGAGTTACCACCAATAGGCTCAAGGGTCCTCAGCTTTAACAATTCTACTTTTTATATTATGTAAAATTTTGTGGTATTAAAGAAGACATAACGTTTAAGTGAATGGCTTGACCAGTACATGCTGAGGTTATCCTCATTTTACCAACTTCAAATACATTTACCTTTTGTATAAGGGTAACACAGACTCAACATCAATGAACCTACAACCTTTTACAAATACAAAAAAAGCACTTTAGGCTTTAGACACACATCATCAGAGTTCTTCATCATATACATAATACTACAAGTCTACACATTAGTAAGAACAATATAATTTTCAATCTAATCTCAGTAAAGTATTCATAAATTCTAACTGTATTGTGGCTATTTTTATGTCATACATCCACGACGTCCTCCTTTGAGGACTCGATCACAGCCCTGTTGTGAAACTATGTCCGAGTGTGTTAACTTCATAATCTTATCAAGTAGATCTACGATATAGATGTAGTTTACGTACCTGCGTATAATGTAGTCATTTGAAAAATAACTCGCATTGATTTAATTGAACATTAACAAACTTGTATTTTATCTATGATTGCCCGTAATGTGTTTCATCACAATTGAATAAGACTCTGATAATTAATAGCAATGAAGATTTGAGTTTTTACATTGTATGTAGATATCCATAATTGTAATCTTGTATAAATTATGGCTTACTAATGCTACATCGGTTGCTCAACGCATCTTATTTTTACTTGAGAAATACTAGCTGTATCTAGAAGTGGTCTCAACATTAAAGTGGTGAGTTTATAGATTTATGTAATGTAAATGTTGGACAAATGAGTTTAGTGTCTACTTGCTTACTCACCCAAGTACCATGAAAAAGAGAAATAGTAATTAGTAATCGGTATATGTGACAACAAAGTAGTCGTGGAACCTACAGATTTCAAAAGTTGTGTGAATAATGTACACATGATCAAATTTCCTTACAAAATGATCAATTACGACGGCATAAGCTCATGACATCTATAAGATTACGACTTGTATGTGTGCCTCTCAATAATGAGAAAATTTCTATCTGGTCCCTGTAGAATTGTCAACACGTAATATCTAAAATACGACAGTGCACGATATACGTATGGTTGTAGTCTCGTCACCAGTCAAATTGACTAGTGAGTGTAGACTCACCTGCACAGGGGATGTCATCCCAAAAAGATCTCATTATAACACAATTAGACGTTACATAAAAGTTTAATTAACAGGTTCAGTATAGTGGGTATAGTGGTTGTTTCGCTACTTAGGCACGCTACGTAATTCACTGTAAGAACTGAAAAAGTATATTGATATTGTGTTCAATTATAATAATGATCGCAATATGATATCTCCGCATCGATGTTTTGTAGTGAATGATGTTTGGAATCGATCATGTAATGAGTTTGTAAAACAAGTTTTGTAAAGGGTTTGTATAAGAGTACGCTATGGGAAATTCAAGTATTGTAAAACGTAGTTCAGTTAAAACAAGGTATTGTAAAACGTGCTATTGTAAACCGGTTTGTAAGTACGCTAGAAACAGCTGTAAACGACGTTGGTAAACCAAGTTATGAAAACGAGTTTGTAAGTACGCATGTATTCACTCCCAAAAGATAGTTAAAAAGAGACAGTGTGAAAATATAGGTCATGCCAAACTCGCATCAAGTAATGGAATTTTGATTCTAGAATAAATTCAACAATGAATGAATGTCACAAATAACTGGAATGACAATCATATATATATAGGTACTAAGATAAGAATAACTGTAATCGAAATAAGTTGAGAACGGTGTATTTATATCGTTTTATATGTCAACCACTTAATAAGTTTTTGTTTATACTTTTACAAATCAAAATTGTGTTTACGTTAAGTATTCAATTTTAACTTCTTAAAAAAGTATGTATCCTTTGTGATGTTTTCCTATTTGTAGAGAATAATTAATTATAGCCTAACTTACTCTTGATTTTATTAACGAATTTTTTTTATATGTTTGCAACATCAAATTCATTTGCTGGTATGATTAATTTGTAAAATATGATTTTATTAAGTTTATAACGCGTTATAAATTATTTAGATGAAGTGAATCGTTTTATTATCTTTTTAAGGTTTTTTTAGTTCATTACGGACCTAATATGTCCCTAAAATATATTTTTACTATTTTCATGTCTGGAAATGATAATGCAGAAATGTTTTTTATACAAATGGTTTCGAATTAAATAGTCCAAATTTGTGTTTAAGTTTTATCTCATCTGTTTTACACATTTAGGCCTCAAATCTAGCTTCTGTTTAGCGTAAAAATCTCAGTTTCTAAACTCAAGTTTATTAAGTGTATGATCTTAAGACCGAGTTCCGGTATCTCTAAAATATGTTAAGTAACACAAAATAATTTCTATACAGCCTTTAATTCTATCAGCTTTTGCCGAAAAATTGTTTTTGTCGGTATTGTTTCAAATCTAGTTTTGGCCATAACTTCTTCGTTTTACATCCGTTTTTCGAGTTCTTTATATGCACGGAATTGTATTGAGACATAGTGACACATTTTTAGGGTTTTAACTTTACAAAATTTATGTATCCTACTGTATATACTTAGTGTCTCTAAGGGGTGTTTTGTGCACTTTTTATCCATCATTTCTACTCCATTTTTACACAACAATCTACTAGTCTATATATTTCAACCACATTCACAAACAACAATTATCCACTAAGCTAATCCCATCTAACTCTTCATAATGTCAAGAAATAATCATAAGATCAAATAAGCTAGTTTATGAATTATAAACCTAACCACATGTTTAAAAATCATAAGTAAGTAGTGTTCTTGATTTCTTTGCACTTATTTGTAAAAGTATACTAGTTGGTGATATAACTTTATAATCAAGATATTTATGTGTAAAAATACATAATGTAATATAGAAACATGAATAAACAATAATCAATATGTATGAAAATCAAAAGAGTAATGTAAGGGCTATTTGATAGCCTTTGAATTAGAACATTAAGAGCACAACCTATGAATCAGTCAGTGATAATATTGTTTGTTAGAAAAATAGATGTCACTATACTATTTGGAAAGCCTTTGGATCATGTAGGGCCAAAAGCATGCAAAACCATTCAGTGGCTCTACACTACTCTATTTCACACTACATTTCATCCTTATTTTTTTTTATTTTTTAATCATTTATTACTTTTTTATACTCTACTAGAAAACTTATACTTCGCAAATTCATAACTTCACATGATGCTCACTCTAAATTAAATTGTTTATTTTTAAGAACTTCGACACTATAAAACTATCATTTTTAATTTATTGGAACGTGTTAATACAAATAATGCCTAAAAACGTTATTTATATTTTTTGACCTCTCAACGTTTTGATAATAACAAAATATAAAAACGTTTACAATAAAAATAAACGTTTACAAATTATTAAAGGTAAAGTTTCATTTCTAAGATTAATGATCACTTAAGGTATGGACAAACAAAATAATTAAGCATGATTAGTGATCAAAAAAATATTTTTTTCTTAATCCTCACTTTTAATTCCACAAAAGTATTTTCTCAAAAATACATTTACAAAATATTCTCTAATTAAAATAAAATGTTTTATTAAAAACTTAAAATTTGAAATTCAAAATTTCCCCCTAAAACGGAAGCTTCTACACCAGATACAACCTTTCCTACAAAAAGACAAAAAAAAGGAGCGGAGTCTAGGCGGCGACCCCCTTATAGGCCTGGCGGCCCCCTTATATATAAGGGACCGCCGGGACCGCCCCCAGAGAGCCATTGGGATTCTCTGCTTATAAATACTGCTCCATTCCCAGCAGAAAACATTCCTCTTTGCACGAAATTTTTCAGTCGTTTCTTTCTCTCACTAAACCTTCTTTTTCTCATTAAAACTCTTGATCACTAACATACTTAGATCTTATTTCAAGTGATCTAATCTCTTCTTCTCATCTCTTCCCTCTCATTCAAGTGCAAGAAAAGAACACTCGTATTCGTCAAGAAACAAAGTGTTAATTAGTGATGTCTCCTCTTTTCTTCTAAGTACCAAACCTCTATTGTATTTATCTTGTGTATTTGTGTGATTTGGATATTGTGTAGATCCGATAGTGTAGATCTTCTGAGTGTGTATATCTTGTGAAGTGATAGATTGGTTCTAGCTAAGATTAGGACTCGACATTTAGCTTAGTGTCGAAAAATAACGTAAGCGACGTGTAAACGGTTTTCTCTGCCTGAAGGGAGCTTGTTGACATAGTGAAATCTCGAGTCGGATACTCGGGGAGTGGAGTAGGGCGAAGAAGAGTTTCGTAGCCGAACCACTATAAATCTTGGAGTCTTGGTTTGATCGTTCTTTCCTTTATCTCTTTATATTATTTGTGTAGTTATTACAGTTAGATAGTTATTTTGATTAGTTCATATTGTTGATTGATTGAACATATACTCGAATCTATTTTTTTAAAGGTAAAATTTTAAATCGCCAATTAATCTGTAAACTATTCAACTCTCATTTCTAGTTTTTACAACATTTATTATAATTGTTACAATTGTTTAAATTAAAGAAAAACTCGTCTTCACAGTTACTGAAATAATGATAAACAAGACCTTCAATGTTCAAATACAAAAAAATAACAACATTTGCAAAATTAACACTTAAATAAAATTTAACGTCTAAACCCCTTGTGTGCACGAGTATTAAAACTAGTAATGGTAAACAAGATCTTTAATGTGCAAATACAAAAAAATAACAACACTTGCAAAATTAACATTTAATTAAAATTTAAGAGATATGATAGGATCACAAAAAGTTTACAATTTTTTTTCCACAAAATGATGTGTCATGAGGATTTATACATCATTGACCAATTAAAGGATAAGAGATAAAAAAAACTTAAATCCAAATATTGTATGTGAGTATGTCACATCCTCGGACGGAACAAGAACGCGAAATGCCAGGTGCATTTGTAATAAACTAAACAATACTACAAATATAATTCTCGAAGATCAGGTGCATTTAAGAAAAATCGAGGTTTTTTAATAAGATTAACACTACGGCACACATATTCATGAGTGTTCCGTGACCTCTCGAGACACCCCATGTTTCCGTCCTGGTCACATCATTTGATGGAAAATCTTTTTAAAGTCTTTGTGGTCTTAATTATTTAATGTGTGCGTTCACGGTATTAGAAGTAGTAAGGGGCTGTTTGTTATGGACTTTTTTATTCAAAGAATGGGTTTGATATATGTGCTAACATGTTTGGCATGTGTTTTTTTGTTTGATTGGAATTAAAATTAGTTCACGCCCATTCACATCTCATATGCCTGGTATCACATCTCTTACACACCACATCACTTTATGTGTCTTTCTCTTTCACCAAAAAATACACACTAAATATTTAATTACTTTATTTTATTTTATTTTTATTTATATAAAACATAAAATATTTATTTTCTCCCTTTTACTTTTCTTTCAAATCAATACCCTAAGGTGCCGTTTGGTTTATTAATTTAAAATTCTGAAATTTTAAATTCTAGGAAATTTAAATTCTTGAGAATTTAAAATGCTTACGCATGTTTGGTTGACAGAATTTTATAATTTTTTTAAATCTGTCATTATGTTTATTATTGCATGTTTATAAACTTTTCATCCATTTTAATCCGTTTTCTACGATTTCTACGTTTTTCTACGATATATAATATTTTTTTTATGTTTTCTTAAGTTATTTTAAGTTTTTGTCAGTTTTTTTACGTTTTCGTCAGTTTTTTTACGTTTTCGGCTGTTTTTTTACGTTTTCGTCACTTATTTTACGTTTTTGGTCAGTGATTTTTTTATACTTTTTCTTCAGTACCTTTACTTTATCGACAGTTATTTTTTACGTTTTTTCGTCATTTTTTTTACGTTTTCTTTGTTTTTAACCGTTTTCAGTCAGTTAACTTATACGTTTTCCCCCGTCAGTTTTTTTTTTGTACGTTTTCCGTCAGCTTTTTACATTTTCGTACTGTTTTTTTTGTTTTTTGTTTTTACGTTTTCGTCAATTATTTACGGTTTCGTGCAGCTTTTTCCCCTTGTTTTCCGTCCGTTATTTTTATGTTTCCATCAGTTTTTTTTTTATGTTTTTAAGAAATTATTTTGAATTATAAATTTAAAAACGTTTTTTTTTTTGTTTTTTTTTAATTATTTAACATTTCGATTCCGTTTTTTAACGCTTCGAGCTAATTTATTTTACGTACGACGAGCCAGCTTTTTTATACGTTTCGTCTGTATTTTTACTCTTGGTCGTTTATTTTTACGATTTTCCCCGTCGTGGTATTTTACGTTTCGTCCATTATTTTAACTTTTTCGTCTGTTTTTTTAAAACGTTTTTTTGCCGTTTATTATGTCTTCGTCCGTTTTTTATGTTTTCGTACGTTTTTTCTACGTTTTCGCCCTTCTTTTTACGTTTGCGTCCGTCTTTTTACGTTTGCGTCTGTCTTTTTACGTTTTCCTCCATTTTTTTACGTTTTCGCACGTTTTTTACGTTTTCCTCCGTTTTTTCAAGTTTTCGTTAAAAAACAGACAAAAACGTAAAAAAGGACGAAAGCGTAAAATAACTGACGAAAACGTAAAAAAATGACGAAAACCTAAAAAACTGACAAAACGTATAAAAAGTAACGAAAACATAAAAAAAATGACGGAAACGTAAAAAAAACTGACGAAAACGTAAAAAAAGACGACAACGTAAAAAAACTGACCAAAACGTAAAAAAATGACGGAAACGTAAAAAACTGACGAAAACGTAAAAAACTGACGAAAACGTAAAAGCCGACGAAAACGTAAAAAATTTAGACGCAAGAACCTCAAAAACAGATATAAACCATAAACAAACTAAATAAAACGAAAAAAAACTAAACAAAAACTACTAAATAAAACCTTGACGAAAACGGGTAAAAAATTTGACGAAAACGGAAAAATAACTAACTCTGACGAAGAAACGTAAAAAAACTGACGAAACCGTAAAAAAAACTGACGAAAATATAAAAAAAATAACGAGAACGTAAAAAAACAGACGAAAACGTAAAATAACTGACGAAAACGTAAAAAAATAGACGAAAACGTAAAAAACTGACGCAAACGTAAAAAAACTGACGCAATCGTAAAAAAACTGACGTAAACGTAAAAAAACTAAAGAAAACGTAAAATAAAACTGACAAAAACGTAAAATAACTGACGAAAACGTAAAAAACTAACGAAAACGTAAAAATACTGACGAAAACGTAAAAAACTGACGAAAACGTAAAATAACTGACGAAAACGTAAAATAACTGACCAAAACGTAAAAAAACAGACGAAAACGTAAAAAACACTAGTAAAAAGATAAAGAAACAAAAATGAAAGAAGTACTTAATTAGAACAAAAACAAACGGTCTTTTTCATGCAGATGAAGACTTTAGATGTACCTCTTCTTCTGCAGACATGGTTTGTAGATGAAGAGGTAAAACCTCTAAAAAAACAAACGAAACCTAAATATTTAATTAAGATAATATGTATTTGAACCTTTATTTTTATTTAAATAAAACCTAAAGGTATATTTATTTTCCTCTCTCTCTTTCGTCAACTTTTTTTCGACGCTCTCGCTTCTCTCTCTTCCTGATCTCCTGTACTCTTCTCGATATATATTAGCGTTATCATCCTCTTGTTAAGTTGCGGGTGGGATCTCGTGCTTTTTTTTATATTACCAATCTTGGGCTTTTCTTAAAAACCAATACCCCCTCAGTTGCAATAAACCAATGGTAGCCGCGTATAACTTCTAGGCTGTATTAATCCTCTGTACTTAATCTGAAGGTAGGTATTGGGGGTAGGCGGGGATGGGGGGAATATTTTAGGGAGGGATGAATAGGAGTGTAAAAAAAACTCGACCCGACCCCGATTAAGCCTATTCGGGTCAGGCAATTTCGGGTCAACCCGAATACTAAATAGGGTCGAGTATCGGGTTGAAATTTTTGGTAACTCGGTTTCGAGTTGACCCGATTGACCCAAATAAATATCTTTCTAAAATAAATTTTATAAATTTTCTATATAAATGATGATAAAAAATTAATTCTATTACGTTTTACTCATATTCGGGTTGACTCAAACCCGAACGGATCCGACCCGAGTTGGCCCGACCCGAATTGACACGAACCCTACTAACCCAAATTCAAATAGGGTCGGTTTCGGGTATGAAATTTTTAACATTGACTCGACTTTTACCCGACCCGAACGTGACCAACCCGACCCGACTAAAGTGATGAATATCCTTTGATTTAAAAAAACAACAAACCAAGAAAAAATAAAACAAAAACAATCAGAAAAAAAGTTTATAAATTTTTAAATGAAAATTCTTCACTTTTTGAAGACATTTTAAAATTTTGACAATTCATGGAATTTTAAATTCCCGCATTTATGTTACCAAACATAATATTCTAGAGAAATTAAAATGCAATCATAAATTCCTACCTCAACCTGCACCTAAAACTATGCACCATGGTTACCACACCCCTTGCTCTAAGACGAAGGACCAATCCATCGTACTTTTCCCTGTAAATACACAAAAATCTATCAAACCCTAATTTTGAAGAATGGCACCTACGAGTGGTTGTTCAAAATCAAAGAAAGGGTATTTTTTTCTAATTGCAGGAACAAAGTCGAAGAAGATGAAAACAGTAAGTTTTTTTTCGTAACTTTATGATTATAAAGGTTTGTGTCTTTTAATGTTAAAGGATTTAGGGGGTGTTTGTTTATTTTGAAACTTTCCTGCTTACATAAGATTGTTATGACATGATGAGCCGAAAGCTGCATAAGCTATAAGCCCGCTATATAAGCTTAAACAAACACCCCTAAAGTTTTGTATATGTCGCTTTTATTAGTATTAGAATCACTGAGAATAGCTTTGATTTTTACCATGTATCGCACCGGTGTGCTGTTAGAAGGATTTAAATATGACTTTAGGTTTTAAAAAGCGTGATGCGCGTCGATGCAACAAGGGTCAAAAAGCCGAGGCGCGAGGCGCCGAGGCGAAAGCGCGCGCATCATGTACCCGAGGCGACACTTTATAAAATAATACTTGTAAATTATATATAGTGCACAAAACACAATAATACCACATTTACTATCAAAAGATACCATGCATTTTCATAGTTCACGATTTCATATCGCTAAAATACATAAATAGTCGAAAAAAAATCAGAAGTGTTATCTTTTTGAATAATTAAAAGCAAATCAAAAGCATCCATGGAAAGGTTTGTGTCTCTAACTCCTCTAAGACTAAACTAGAAGTCATTTTCATCATCCTCGTCATCATCAACATCAATCCCAAGCTCCTCATTGAAAGTAAAGCCCATTAGAAGTAGGCCCAATACACATTAGTAAGACCAATTTTACTTTATAAGGCCCAAGTACATGATGCGCAAAAAAGCACCGATGCACGCATTAGCTGATGCGTGCGCCTCACCACGCACCCCGTGATCGCAATGCATCAGGGTGTCTGATGCAATAGGGTTGTGTATCTGCCTCAGGCGCGTTTTTTTTAACACAACTTTTAGTAGGACGATATCTCCTCTGATTAGTATTTACTAGATGGACGGAAATCTCCCAAAATGCTATTCTAAAACAGACCCGAATTTGTGTGGTTAAGTGAAGCATTCTGACTTAAGCCAATATTTGGTGTTTGTTGATTAGTTTTATAAAGGGATAATGGTACAAAAATGCATCAACTTGACACATTTTACTATTGTATATTTGTATGTATCCAGCTTTAAATTTTCCTATTAAATGATCAAACTTTTTAATCTTTCCTATTGTATGTATCCAAACACCCTTTTCTTCAACCTCCATATCCCCATTGCACCACCACCAAGATGTGCTATAAATTTTAGACAACCCTTAGCGTCCTTGATTTTAGTAATAATCAAAATATTTTGATTTGCAATTTGATATAAACTAAATCTGGAAATCAAACTCATGGGGCTTCATATTTTCCTCTCCTAATAATCTGAAAATCATTTTCTTTTTGTTCTGAAAAATGTTGATTTTGAGTTTTATTTTTAGTTGCCAAATATGGATTCTGTGAAAAATGATGATGATGGGGTTAGATGAAAAAGTATGGGTGGGGTGGAGGTGGTGAAAACGAACGTCGAGGATATAGAGGTTGACGAAAGTGGTGTGTGGGTTTGATGTTGTGTTATGGTGTCAAGTTAATGTTGAACTGATGTTTGGATATAGGGTTAATAGATCATACATAATTAATTGGTTCCATGTGATAACTTACCACTAATGATACATACAATAGGAAAGATTAACAAGTTTGATTGTTTAATAGGAAAATTAAAAGTTAGATACATACAATAGTAATTTATATAAAGTTTGATACATTTTTGTACCATTATCCCTTTTATAAATACCAAAACTCAAAACACAAGTTCAATAAGGTTTTTTTTTTCTTTTTCTTTTTCTCTTATCGAAATCAGTTGCATCCAAGTTAAGGAACCCAAGGTCCAAGAAGGTCGAGATAGTTTGTTCGGACCAAGTGTCGTTCCATGTTGGTAAACTGTATGCCTTGGAGTCTTGTGTTGTGGAAAACCATATGACACCCCCTAAAGATTTTATTAGTATTATTTTTTTTTGTTACCATGGTTTCCACTATTTAGGCTGATTAATTCACGGGGTTTGAACACACCACCACACAGACTCAAACCAGGTAAAGCCCTCCCTTTTCAGGAGGTTGGCGTGGCCACTTCAGAGTTGTTTGCACATAGCAGGAATCAAACTTGGGACCTCACACCTTTTAGTGTGACACTTGCAAGTCTTTTTACCACTAGGCCACCCCTGGGTGGTTTTTATTTTGCATTTCTTTACCTACCTGTTGCTTCTTACGTTACATGCCAAACAATTGTTGTTGATGGCGGCTTTACTGTTGCTTATGATCTCTTTTGATAAGCTTTTAGTATTAGACACTTAGTTGCTGATATGTTTGCATGAACACGAGGCTGAATGAAGGAAATTGTAATATGTTATTGATGCTACCAAAATCCGCAATGTCGTCAAGGTGTTGAGTTGGCCGTCTGATTAACGCTAACCTTGACTTTTGGGTCTTCGGTAAGCAATGCTTGACTTTTGGGTCTTCGGTGCGCAGGGCTGAAAAGACAGAGAAAGCTCATTAGAGAGGTCCCGGGCTGAGCCCGGGGGAACCCCCTCCGACGATCAAGTCAGATTATATAAACACATAATATATTAATATATAATATTAGAATAGAGAGATATGAGTAGCTAGAGTTGTGAGCTAGGTGTGAACCAAGCTACTTTGATGAAATGACGAGACCATTCCTTTTATAGGAGAACAAGTATAGTTCCAAGTTAATACTTAGTCGATAAGGCTTGTGCAAGTTGATAATCAGATATTGTGTTAAGATTTAATTCCAAAAGGATATCTTCTAAATCTAATATGATCTTATCTTGCTTGTGCAACATGGTTAAGGTGTAGGATAGATGCATTGTACTTATGTGATTTCAACCATTTTAGTTCATGTGAGAGATACTACATGTTCCATCAACTTTCTAGTTCGTTTGCAAGTGGTTGTTAAAGACTTTTTGAACTTCTTTACATCATATAATAAGGGTAATATCATCGGTGCAAAAATAAAAGTTTGATACCATTATTAAACATCTTTATTAT
>BQNB010056526.1:12628-38637 GCA_026074375.1 Tanacetum coccineum | reverse complement strand
ATATAAGGGGCAAGGTAGTATGAAGACTGTTACCCGATGGTATCCTTTCTACATAATCATGTTTTCCTAAACATATCAACAACGATATAGACAAAAGCTGGTTTTCTAAGACCTAACATGCATATCCATCACAAGAAGCAACACCACTAAGATCTAAATTCTAGGTTTCATACAATCATAAATAAACATAATAGGAGCCTTAGCCAAGCATGTTATAGATAAAGCAAGAACATAAATAAATCAAACAACACATAGACATATTGAATGATTAAATAAACCTTACTTGATTAGAACATGAATTAAAGGAAGTACAATAGGGTTTTTAGGCCCTAAAATCGTCCCTAACAGGTGCTAAATGAACTAGGGTTCATACCCTCTTTTTATTCTAAAGTTACACACTCAAAACCCTAGATTCTGGTTTGTATATATAGGAAAATCACTATGACGGCGTCACATTTTAGTCGTGACGCCGTCATGAAAGAGAATATTCTAGATAATGGGCTGGGTCGTTTGCTCAGACGCTGTCGTGAGATCTTGTGATGCCGTCGTGGTCTTCATTGTGACGATGTCACGTTGAATCTGTGACGCCGTCTCCAGCTTCTGAGAACATTATCTTGAGAGATTTTTGTGTAGGTTCGTAGTCTTGTCTGTTTCTTCTCCAAATGAGCCCAAGTCACGTGTAATTCTTCCAAATTTGAAATACCTAAAAAGGAATGATTAAGTACCTATTTTGGGCATAAATACACGATTTAGAGGGTTAAACAACCCCGAAAAAGTGTATAAAATGACACCTCATCAAATACCCCGACACTTAGGATTTGCTTGTCCTCAAGCAAATAGGCTTTTCTACCTAGACAATAACAATATGAGGGGTCATTTTACCTACTCTTTAAAAGTATTTTACAACACAACCTTCTAGACCTCGTAATTAAAAGCATAGAAAGTATATACTAGCATCTCACATAAGTGTTTGGGGACTCTCTCTTTCACTCGATTAGGAAAAAGTGTATAAAATGACACCTCATCAAGTTTGTAGGCCTTATCTTGATAAGTTTATGATAGTGTTTATAGATGATATCTTAATCTACTCTAAGACTCGGGAGGAGCATGTAGAACACTTAAGGTTAGTCTTGGAATTGCTCAAGAAGGAGAAACTGTATGCTAAGTTTTCTAAGTGTGAATTCTGGCTAAGAGAAGTACAGTTTCTTAGGCATGTGATAAATGGTGATGGGATTCATGTAGACCCTAATAAGATTAAAGCTGTTAAGAATTGGAAAGCCCCTAGAACTCCATCTGAGGTTTGTTCATTCTTAAGATTGGCTGGGTATTACCGTAGGTTCATTGGGAACTTTTCTAAGATACCTAAGTCTCTTACTATCTTAACTCAAAAGTGTAAGACTTTTGATTAGGGTGAGGAACAAGAATTGGCATTTCAAACTTTGAAGGATAAGTTGTGTAATGCGCCTATTCTAGCTCTCCTCGATGGACCAGAAGACTTTGTGGTATATTGTGATGCGTCTGGAATAGGACTATGTTGTGTGTTAATGTAGAGAGGTAAAGTGATAGCTTATGCATCTAGGCAGTTCAAAATTCATGAGAAGAATTATACGACCCATGATTTGGAATTAGGAGCGGTTGTGTTTGCCCTAAGATCTGGAGACATTATCTGTATGGGACAAAGAGTGTCATCTATATAGACCATAAGAGTCTTCAACATATCTTTAGTCAGAAAGAGTTGAATATGCGATAACATTGCTGGATAGAGTTGTTTAGTGATTATGACTGTGAGATTCGCTACTATCCTGGTAAGGCGAATGTGGTGGCTGATCCCCTAAGTAGGAAGGAAAGAGTAAAGCCTAAGAGAGTTAGATCTATGAATATGATCCTTCAGTCGAGTATCAAGGATAGGATACCGGCGATAAAAAAGGAGGCTGTGGATGAGTCCGTAGGATTGCAGAAAGGTTTAGATGAGATGATTGAACTTAGGAGTGATGGAGCATTGTATTACCTGGATCGAATATGGGTTCCTTTGAAGGGTGATGCGAGAGCCCTGATAATGGATGAAGCCCATAAGCCGAAGTACTCTGTACATCCAGGAGCATATAAGATGTATATGACCTTAAAGATAGGTATTGGTGGCCTAGAATGAAAATGGATATAGCTGTGTATGTTAGTAAGTGTTTAACTTGTTTAAAGGTTAAGGCTGAGCATCAAAGGCCATCTAGCTTGCTCCAGCAACTAGAGATTCCCGAGTGGAAATGGAAAGGAATAGCTATGGACTTTGTGACTAAGTTGCATAGGATTATGTTGATCCCACTAGAATAGATCTTGCTTAGCTTGTATAAGGCTAAGTTGTATTGAATAAATCTCAAACAACTATGATAGAAACTTTGATTGTGAATATCAAAGACTATGCGGAATCTAGTCAATGATACTAAGATTAATATCAAAGAAATAGTAATGAATAAGATCAATAACAAAACAGTTTACCAAATTTTCAGCCTCAATATACTACGAACACTTTTAATAGTGTTACAGTTACAAAACCTTGAAGCTCTATGAAAACAAAACAAAAGAATTCTAGATATCAAACTCTATGCCCTAGGACCTCCTTTTATACACTAAGGAGACCTAGTCGGCTTACAATACATTCCTAAGTTATCATGATCTTCTAAATAGATAACTTATACGTATCTTTTACAAAAATATCTCATACATATCCTATAAGCAGTACTAACTAACTCAACAGTACTAACTTATACAAACAGTCTTAACTTGAGCAACATCAAAATTACTCTAACAATAGTAACTAACACTAGCAGTAGTAACTTTTATGCTAGCAGTACTAACTACTTACAATATTTTCTTCAGTCTTTACCAGTAGTAGAAATCATAACCAGTAGTAGTAAATTCATAACCAGCAACAGTAACTTCAACAATAGTAAGAAGTCTTTTAATCCCAACAATCCTCCCCTAAACTTGATGTTCATCTCCTGAATCTTCAAGTTTCTTGATTAAAAGCTTTATCTTCACTAGGAGGATGTATCCAAACACTTCTTGACTTCTTGTACTGTGACTTGATAAATCTGATAAGCTCATATGCCATTTCACACTCATGATCAATTTGTAACCTTCCATTTAGCATTCTTTCAAGTGTGAGTTGTGTAAGAGGATAGGTTCTTTCTACCAGCATATGGATATACACAGTATCAATTAACAATGAATGAACTCTACATAAATCATATAATTCCCAGCTTATCAATGTGTAGTCTTGTTGATTTCTCCATAGCTCATCTTCTTTACTTGGTTCAAATATAGTCATAAGATCTCCCCATAGAAGTCTGTCACTTCCTTCTGGTCTTGTTTTCTTGAACCTCTCTATCACCAGTATGTACAGATCTAGTAAATCTTGTCTGTCAAAATCATTTAGCATCTCACTGAAGATCTTGTACTTTTTATAACTTTCATCAGCTCTCTTTATCTGGTAATAAATCTTCTCTCCTAGTATTTGTGTCTTCCAGTCAACAATTAGAGATTTTGTAGCTAAAGGTTCAAAATTAATAACTTTATCATCATATGGAACTATCTCCAAACAAAGTATAAGCTCTGCCTTTTCTGCATCATCCTCCATCTTTTATCTCTTGACACTTTCTTTATCAAGTCCTTTTCTTGTTCTCTTCTTACTGCCTTTTGCTTTATCTTTACTTTCTTTCACCACTTCAGAATCCATAAGTACAAATGAGTTTATCCAACTCATGGTCTTGTCAAAATCCTTTTGAACTTCATCAAAGCTTTTGTTTTTCAACTGATTGTGAGTGAATCCAGCCATGTTTTTCAGATAAGTACACATTTGATTCCTCTTTTGAGTTTTGGTTAGTGGTTTTCCTCTCCGCTCTTCTGCTATAAGTCTTGCAAAATGCTTCTTTCTTTTATCTATGAACTCCACAAACATCTTTGACCTTTCTTCAATGGTCAACTCTCCTTGCTCTTTTGCTTGTAATCTTGCAGCTAGCTCATAATCTGCATCCATCATAGCTTGAATATCATCCCATTCAACAATGTTTGCATCTTCTTCTCTTTGCTTTGCCAGTCTTTCCTCTTCTTCTAGTTCAACTTGCATCTCATCTTGCAATCTTTGGGCAACTTCCTCGTCAAACTTAATATGAGCTTTTCTTTTTAATGGTTTCTCAGGTTCAACCATCTTTGCCTTTCCCTTGTCTTTTGGATCATGTTGTGAAGGAGGTACTGTTGGTCTTGTAGCTGTCTTACTAGGTTCTTGTATAGTCACTCCTCTTACCTTTGATTTCTCACTCTTCATCTTCATAAGGGTTTGAGCATGTTGGAAATAACTTGAGTAAGCTGTTAATTATTCCTTTTTTGCTAGCCAACCAAGTATTCCACAGCTTGATAATGAAGATCTATAACAAATCCATCCTGATGATCTAGAAGAGATAGACTTGAGGTGGAACATTGCTATGCTAACTATGAGATGCAAGAAATTCCTAAGATAATGGAAGAGAACTGGACATTGGGCCAACAAAGAAAATAGGTTGACAAGTCAAGGTGAAGTGTTTCAAACTGTAACAGAGAGACACTTTGCAAGGGAGTGCATGGCACCCGGAATCGTAGACAGCAGGACCAGAGCCTAACAAATGACTGTTCTATTACATAACTACTTTGAAGCCTTAGTGTCCAGTATGATGGGATTTGGCTTATATTGGAGTGACTAAGCAGAAGAGGTCCAACCAATTTTTGCTTTGCGTCCTGCTTATTCGTCACAAGTTCAAGTTCTTTCCTACAAAATCGAGTTACATCTATCTAATAACTCAACATTGTTGATCATCTTATTTAGAAGGTGTAAAAGATCTAAAACAACAAAATGAAGAATTAGTTAAAGACTAAGAAACAGCTAAATAAGTGTGTGTCTCTTATAAAACTGGTTTAGAATTGGGTAGAGACTAGACTGTTAGTCTTTAAGAACAAATAATTCAGTGTAGCGGAAGGATATAAAACCTTACAACATGAAATCTATTTACGGAGATTTAATATTACAAAAGCTTAAAAGGAAAGTTAGTAGATTGGCTACAAAGAAAATATGATGTTTCAACTACAGTACAAACATTTGAAAATTTCATCCATAAGCCTAAGTAAAACTTCTAGAACAGTCAAATAATGGATAAATGGGTAAAACAGGATTCGGGTAGATGTTGTCCCACCTCCCATATAGTGGGAAATTTATGCCACCAAAAACTGATTATAGTTTAGTCCAATCTAGATGATTTTGTTGAATTGAATGAGTCTGTTATTGGAATCTGGTAGTTAGAATCCCTACTATTAGAGACTAATGGACCTAGACTGCTAGGAAAGAAAAGTGGTGCCCAATTATTGAGGATTGGGTTGTCTAAAAGTGAGAACAAGATAAGCCTAAGTTTCAAACATTTATAAGCCTAAATTTTACTAAAATTGAGTTTTGTAAACAAAACTGATAGGTAAACCTGTTGAGAAAATTAGCAAGCCATCAGTCCATCTTTTAGGTCCATCTAAAGGTCCTTAGGAGAAAACAAAAGAAACTGGAACACCATGTCTCAAAAATTAGGGAGTGCGTTTTGAGAGTGATTCAACAAAGCTTGTCATGTTGTGTAGTTTTGAGATCATTTGACATAATGATTGCAATAACTTGTATATCTAAGAAGATTTGATAAATCAGTAATGGAGTACCAATATGTTCAAAGGTGGTGGAAAACAAACAGAATTTCTCTAAATTAACATCAACGCCTAATCTCAAAAAGAAACAGAGTTCCAAATAACAATCGATACTATGTTCTGGCCAATTTCAGTTAATACTGTTATAACACCTTTATTACTAATCAACCAAGAACAGCATGAATAATGCAGGACCCAGGAAAAATGTTGGATTATCACTAATGCATATTCACGCTATAAGGCCTTTTAACAAAACAACATCAGCTAATAACCATAATTTCACTAAAAAGGTTAATAATGTTAAGGGAACAAAAAAGGGTTAGTGACTTGCTGAGATCAAAAGCAATTCTTAGCTGCTGTTAAAGGAAACAAGGGGAATTGCTTTAAAGGCCTCAGCAGTGTTAGTTGAGAACTCAAAAGCACAATACTTTAACCATGTCTCCAGAAACAAAGGTGCATTAATGTCCTTTAAAATATTTTAATATATTGATGCACAAGGCAACCAATTTAGTAATGCTCGGTTCCCCAAAAGAAACTAATTTTTCCTACCATTATGTTAGGGCAATCCACTAACAAATTTGAAGATAAAGAGGATAATTTACAATGGATGCTCCTATCTAGCACATGACAGGTATACAAATCATATCTTACAGATTATAAAAAATTAATGGAGATTTGTTGCCTTTGAGTTAATTCCTAAAGAGGAAAGAATTACTTGGAAATGTAAAATAAGAACTGTCAAATGGATTTGAAAATTATTTGTATTTGTAAAGGAACTATATGTTTAAACCTCTTCAGTGTCTTACAAATGTTGACAAGAAGAATATATTCCTTTTTACTGATACTGAATGTTTGTGTTCTGTCATCCAGACTTTAATTAACTGATAAAATCATTTTTGCTTAAATTCCTAAAAGGATAAATGTATAGTGTTGATTGTATAGAAGTGTAACGTGACTAAGGAGGTTCTCACTGTGCTCTTTGCAAAAGCCAAAGCCCAAACACCGATATGAATCTAATCTTTGGCATAAGCGGCTGAAGACATGACATTTCAAATCATGAATAAGACTGGTAAGGGGAAACTTTGTAAGATTTTTACCTTCTTAAAAACTTCTTGAAAATAATCAAACTGTGTATCTTGTCCAGAAGGAAAGCAACATGAGAGCTTCTTGTAAGCAAAACCATAATAAGTAGATTCAATCATCCAACCACTTACAAAGGTTGCAGCAAAACATGAATTGTTTTGGAGGCCCAACATTCGTAGTAGAGTTTTAATGAAAAAAAGATGTACTCACTGCCTAGCTTTAGTCACAACATATGATTGTATTAAGTTTTAAGTTGGGTTTCTTATTTAGCCACTAAGATAAACAAGTGAAACTCCCATAAAATGAGTGGCAGGGGTAAGCAGGCGATGAGAAGAACAGTAGGCGAAGAGTAGAGGGAGCCGGGTAGATGGGGAGGACGGGGTGGTACACACTGGATCTGAGACGAAAGACATGTGACAATCTTTGAAGATGGTATGGTAGGGCTGTAGGACAACTAGTTATCGATCGACATTCATTACGATCACTTGCAGGATTAGTTTAGCGAGATCGCAGAAAATAAAACATGCGATTCATTGGAGCTTTCTACAACAGGGACGCTTTTGGAGATCCACGATCTTGCACTTTAGGACTTTTAATGCACTCCGTATTGACAAAAGTGAGAACCGTAGATCGGTTGCTATGAGAATATAAAAACTCACTTGAGTGACATCATTCTGAGATACAGACGACGCTGGTCAACAGACATCTCTATTGCAGAGCTGATGTTCAGAATCTTATCTCTACTGCACTTCGTGTATTGAATGCAGTTTGAGGCGGACATGACTTTCTAACGCTATCACCATACATAAGTGCTTACAAACATAGTAGTATCTATATCCATCATCATCTAACTACTACACAAACAGTACTACGTTCGCTGTAGTAGATTACTGTGATAACGCGTCTGCGGTGATGTGCGGTGTCATATCTCATTACCTCATTTGGAGGAGCGCAATACACGCTTAACTACTTATCTTATCTTTTTCCTGAGAGACAATTATTTACATACACATTAAGACATAGTGATTAGACATGGAGAGATGGCGGCACACTGGTTGGTAGATAGATGGATGTGATGAGGGGGTACGACGCAATGTGATAACTCTTATGGAGCATCTAAGCATTCAAGTTTTCAAACTAGAAATTAGAGAAGTAGAATAGAACCTGCATGTTCCATTTTAGTGAAATACACCGAATATTGCAGGATAGTTGAGTCTATTTGGCGTTTTGAAATCTGTGGGAAAAGAATTGCACAACAAATATCTAAGGAGACTATAAACCAGTTGTTGCAGTATGAATCAATCAATCGTATAGCAGGCTAAATAGAGATGTACAATAAAAAGGTAAAAGCTAGGAGAGGATAACAGTACCTGCAATAGAGATACAATACAACTAACCGATTATGGTACTCAAGATCCACATTCCTCTTCTATCCTAAATTCTCTGATGCTGGATTCAACTCAGCAAGGAGGAGAAAGAAGGTCGAAGAGCCAAGAATAAGTTTGTAACTCTCAATGAAAGAGTGAAAAGAATGAATCAAGAAAAGATGCAGTGTTAACTTACATAAGCAATAAGTTAAGACTGAGCTATCTCGATGAAAACAACACTAACAATTGAATATGGCTGAGTTTTCAATTGTTAAATGCACTGCATAGAATTAATGATTTTGGATCACAAAAAGCAAGCATTGAACTTCCAAATGAATTCCGAAAGTGCATTGAATTGCGGAAATATTGTTTATTCAAATGATGATGAAGGGTGGTGCATGGGCTGACTTAAACCCTTTAGCAATGCATATATGCTGTTCATTCCTATTCCAACTGCCAAAATATCACAAGATAATCCAGTTAACATATCATAAGAACATACATTTTCAAGCACCTCAAACCAGAAGATACAAGATTTTGATTGAACAAGCTAGTTTTTGTTTTTAGTTGAAGCAGAGGACCAATCCATAAAGACTTTCAAATTTCTTTTTGCTTGCTTTTTTATCACAAGATACCTATAAAGAGTTCAGCACGGAAGGATCCAGGCTGGATTGAGCTAAGCAAGAAGAGCTTCTACAAGAAAGCTACGAAGGAAGTTTGGAGCTTTGGTAATTTACCTAATAGAAAGAGAGCTATAGGAACTAAATGGGTCTTCAGAAACAAAAAGGATAAAAGAGGTATTGTGATTAAGAACAAAGAAAGATTGGTTGCACAAGGGTACACACAAGATGACAGGATGAGATATGATAGTTTATTTGCTCCTATTGCCAGAATTGAACAATTAGGCTATTCTTACCTATGCCTCATTTAAAAACTTTGTGGTATACCAGATGGATGTCAAGATGCTTTTTTTATGGTAAGATTGAAGAGAAAGTCTATGTTTGTCAACACCAGAATTTGAAGATTCAGACTTCCCTAACAGAGTATACAAAGTAGAAAGGCAATTATGATCATCAAGCTCCCAAGCTTGGTATAAAACCTTGTCACAACTATTTGTGACAATGGGTTTCAAAAAGAAAGAGAGGAAAAAGACAATGGTTTATCAGAAGGGATAAGGGGGATCTTAGTTGAGGTTCAAGTGTAGCAATGGTATCATTTTTGCTTTACAAAGAAGTCATTCGCATGAATTTGAGAAATAATGCTCAAGAAGTTCAGATATTTCTATGTGTGAAAGCTCACATTCTTCTTAGACTGCAAGTGAAAGCAACGGAATTAGTGGATTTTTTATAAGCCAAGACACTATGTGACTGAATTTTTGAAGAAATTTGGCTTTATGTGTCAAAGACAAGCAAGCACACCCATGGAAACCCCATAAGCCTTGCTTAAAGATGCAGATGGTTAAGATTAGATAAACATGTAATAGATCCAAGATTGGATCATTGATGTAATCTAAATTCTTCAAGGTCGGAAATTATTGTTTTGTAGTATGTGCTTGTGCAATAATCCCAAGTCAACCTAAAATTTCACATCTTCCCCCCCCATGCTGTGAAAAGGATCGTTTAGATACTTAAAATGTCAACCTAAATTGCCTTTGGTCATCCGAAGGAATTCACCTTTTGATTTGGTGCATTGTTACTGACAGTGACTAAGCATGAGCAAGCTTTAGACAGTGAAGTCCACAAGCAGGGAGGTTGTCAATTCCTAAGGTCAATTGATTCATGGCACTGCAAAAGCAAAGACTATGGTTTAACTAATTCACACTGAAGCTGAGTATATAGCTGCTACCAATTGCTGTGGACAGGTGGCTTGTGGATTATGGGTTAGAACTTTATTGCATACAAAGATCTATATTGATAAAGAAATACTAATGCATAGTTAAAACCCTTATATTCATGTAAAAACAAAGCACCTTGAGAGTAAGGCCATCACTTCATCAGAGAGTTCCAAGTGATAAGAATCTTATTCAGATAATCAAGATTCACAGAGATAAGAATGTTATAGATTTGCTAACAAAAGCATTTGATGTTAGCAGATTTCAATATCTAATTGCAAGTATTGGAATGCTTAACCTCTGAAGTATTGATTGAGGGGAGGTTAATTGTGTTAATATGTGAAGGATTATATAAAAAGGATGATTGGAATGGAATGCAAAAGTTGCTAAGGATGAAATTGAAGTTAAAACTGGTAACTCAAGAGTTAATGCTGTTGGGCATTACTTAGTACTGTTGGGCAAAAGTTAGTACTGCCAGGCTAACTTACTACTGCTAGGTTACTGTTGGAGTTACAACTGCTGAGGGTATTTTTGGTCTATAAAACGGATACTTCGCTTATAGGTTTCCTTTATTACCTATTTAAGCGCATTCGATCACACCATAATCGTTCTTAATCATTCTAATACTCTTAATTCACAAACCCTAATTCAATTTCATTGCCGATTCTAAAAATTCAACAACAATGGCGGCCTAAATTTTGCTGACTCACATAATATGGTTGCTTACATGGAAAAATCCACAGAGAATGCTGATTTTGCTGAGATATAACTCCTGAAATGCTAAACCCCATAAGGTATGCCTTACAGTTAGTCCCTACTATTTAATGTTTCTGTAATTGAACAGTTTTTGGTCTCCTACTACAAGACTAAAACAGGCTCAATAATGAAACTCAGATTCATGCCAAGGTTGAGGACAAGACAATAGTAATACCAGAATCATCTGTGAGGAGAGATCTTCAATTTGATGATGAGGATGGTATTTTGCTTGACTAACAACACCTAAAATTTTTAATAACCTTCAATTGGATGCTATGAATAGGCATTCTGAGAAACTGTACTTTTCTATAAACCTTAAGCTTTTCCCCTCAATAAGTATCTATTCATACCATCTTACATGTTTAAGTCAAAATTAACTACTTGGAATTTAATTTGGGTACTAATTGATTGCATCGCAGTTATAGGTTTGGCTACAAATCAAAAGTTAATTCTCTAAATTGATTTTTGATGGATTATGAGGAACTTGGATAGTTCTAAAAAAGTTTTAATGTATCTAAGGTTTTTACAACTGTTTTTGAACAAACAAATTTAAATCTTTCCGAGAAGTAAATGATGTTTTATGATACACCTTCTCATACTAAAAAGATTTTTGCAAACATGAGAAGGCAAGGAAAAGATTTTTCAGGGACTGTAACACCATTGTTTTCATCTATACTGGCATAACAAGCAGATATGGGTGAAGGGTCAGGACAACCCACTGATCCCCAACACACATCCACATCTATTCAACCCTATAATGAAGAACCAATCATTGTTCCATCATCATCTCAAACCAAAAAGACTCACAGACCTAGGAAAGCTAAAAAGGGCCACTAAGATAATCTCAGACCTAGTAGACCTAGTTCCTTGTAGCATATAAGCTATCACTAAGGAAAGGAAGACAAATGGAAAGGGACTGCCACTACGCTTCTAGCTAGAGAAGCGCGAGGCAGACAGTGGTAACATAAATAGGACCCAATCCATGGAAACACTTAATAAGCCAAGTCCTTAGGGAACTAGTTCAGGTAGTGGTCCTAGGTGCCAAGATACCATATTGGGGGATGCAGATTCTGAAACTAGGTTTGAGAATACATCTAAATAGTCCAATGACCCACCTCTCTCCAAGAGTTAACACACTTGGAATGGGAGGATAGACTGAAACTTAAGGAATTAATGATCCATTGTACAAAACCTGTCTGATAGAGTTCTTAACTTAGATACAACAAAGCCCTTGCTCAAGCAAGGAATTGCTAGTTTGAAGAAGAGAGTCAAAAAGCTGGAAAAGAAAAGGAAGTCAAAAACTCCAAGGATGAATTTATTCAAGATTGGTACATCTAGCAGAAGAAGTTTGTTTGAGGAGGATGCATCCAAACAGGGGAGGAATTTGAAACAGGGGAAACAGAGTTCAATCTTTGAAGACAGTGATTTTGATTGAAGATTTGACTGCTAAAATGAATGAAGCTATGAACAAGTTATGAATTCTAAAAAGACTACAGTTAGAAAGGATAAGTTCAGGTTCCCACTGCTAATATGAAAGTTAATACTGCTAGTGCACTAGTTACTACTGCTGGTGTATCTGTTAGTACTGCTGAACCTATTACTACTGCCAGTGTTAATATTACTACTGCTGAACCAATTACTCCTCCAACAACAACTGTTTTTGAAGATGAGGATCTTACAATTGCTCAGACTCTTGTAAAGATGAGGAGTGAGAAATCAAAGGTAAGAGGAGTGGTTATGCAAGAACCTAGTGAGACTGCTACAAGACCAACAGTACCACCTCAACAACATGATCCTAAAGACAAAGGAAAGGGTAAGATGGTTGAACAAGAAAAGCCATTAAAGAAAAAGGACCAGATCAAGTTTGATGAGGAAATTGCTCAAAGATTGCAAGCTCAGAACAAGCTTAAAAAAAAAAAAAAGAACAGAAAAGAGGAAAGGTTGGCAAGAGAAAGAGAAGAAGATGCAAACATTGATCAATGGGATAATGCTCAAGCTATGATGGATGTTGATTATGAGCTAGCTGCAAGAATACAGGCACAAGAGCAGGAAGAGTTAACTATTGAATAAAAGTCAAAGATGTTTGTAGAGCTCATGGATAAAAGGAAGAAGCATTTTTCAAGACTTAAAGCAGAAGAGCAGAGAAGAAAACCACTAACCAAAGCTCAAAAGAGGAATCAAATGTGTACTTATCTGAAAAACATGGCTGGATTCACTCACAATCATTGAAGAAAACAAATCTTGATGGAAGTTCAGAAGGCTTTTGGACAAGACCATGATTGGATAGTCTCTTTTGTACCTGTGGATTGAAGTGGTGAAAGGAGTAAAGATAGATTAAGTGGCAGTGCACTCTGTAGCACCAGAGTACGTAGTGAAATGAGCAGGATTGGGTATGAGAATGTAGCTCTAAAGGCAACGTTTCCAGATGTTTCGAAAGGTATATATCTACTTCTGTAAGCCAGGTTGTTTAGGGAAGCAAGAAGAAACTTTCCTTCATAATGTCCCCTTGAAAACAAGGGAAATTTAAGAGGTGGATCAAGTTCAATACATACCTCTATGGCCCTACGAATTATTGCATCCAAATCTAAGGATCCCGCACTATGATACTATTATCGAAGATTTGAAGCGAGTTGCGGTAGGTATAATGCAAACCTTACAGGTGAAGTATTTAAAGTTTGATAATGGTGGAGAGTATAGTAGCTGACTGATTAAGTTTTGTGTTGAGAACGGGATTGTGATGCTGAAAATAGTCCTGGAAATACCTTTACAGTTTGGTGTTGCTGAAAGATTGAGCCGAAAACATTCAAGCATAGAGCATGGAAGCTTCCGTGAGTAGGCTACACAGATGTTATAGACCAGATTCAATTCAGTACGCCTACTTAATCTATCCGTATACCCTACATTCCGATAGGGTGCGTATTCCAGGGGGAGGATATAGCGAGGGAAGGATACTATCTCCGAACCCTTGAAGGTATTTTGGTTGTGGAATCCATTTGTAAAGTGAAATATGTCTGTGTAGAAGCCATGAAATGTACATTCATAGGCACGGCTCTGATACCCCTTGTTATCCCAATAGAATGATCTTGAATTAGCTTGTATAAGGCTAAGTTGTAATTGAATAAATTCAAAACCAACTATGATATAACTTTATTGTAAATATCAAAGACTGCTGAATATATCAATGAAACTAGAAGATTTCAATGAAACATAATGAATAAGATTAATAACAAATATTTTACCAAACATTCAGCCTAAATTAATACGAAACACTCTTAATATTTTTAAGGATATAAAACCTTGAAGCTAAGCTTAGTTTAAACTATATAAAGATGTATGAGAGATTTAATATACTGTATCTAACCGAATACCCTGAGGAACCTACCTTTATACACCAAGGAGTCTACTGGCTTACAATCCATTCCAGTTGTGATCGTGAAATCTTTTCCTTAATTATCTAACGTAACACATATCGAATAAGCAGATACTAACGAATACAATAGTAACTAACGTAAGACAACTACTTAATTTGACAACAACAATATTACTCTAACAGAGTAACCTAACACTAGCATAGTAACTTTATCTAGCATAATAACTGACTTAGAATATATTCTTTATCTTCACCAGCATTTAGAAACTATACCAGTCAGCAGTAACTCAACAAACACCTATTAAGTCCTTTTAATCCAACAAATGAAGTCATCAATTCTTTTCCATACCATGGCCACCACACTTACTAAGTTGCAAATTAATATCATATCATCTTTGTAAGATCTTCCCTTATTTGTCATTATCCATTAGGGGACTGTGAACATATTCAACTTTGATCTTTACAAATATAAACCATATATTAAACTTCTAATCCAAGCTTTCTAATGTCTCAAATACCCCTCCCTGACGCGACAATAAGATAATAATTCAAGCCAGGTAGAAACTTAAACAGCATAGTAATAATGACTAGCAGTAGTAAATAAGGTTTAACTTGTTTTGGCAACAAGTGAAACCTTCCCTCAAATGGTGCATTTTAACTATCCAAATGGTTTAAACACTTTATCATATTCTTCCCCTAAAACCAATATGTTAACCATCTCTTGACCAAAATAATAGATCACTTAAACGAAGCATCTGTTCAATCTGAGATTCAACATGTGTGTGACACAACTAGCAGTTGAAACTGCTTCAATAGCAGTATTAACTCTAGACCATAATGCTAGCAGTACAAACTCTTGTTACTACTGTTCTTCTTAAAACTAGCAGCACTAATGATTCAACAGTAGTAAAATACGTTAGCAATATTAACTACTAACTAGCAGCATTAACTTTTGTCGAGCAGTAGTAAAAATACACTAGCAGTATTAAAATTTAACTTTCCATTAGTAGCATTAACTTAGTGCAGCAGTATTAACTGTTGTAGAGCAGCAGTAACCATATATGAAGCAGTAGTAACTTCCAATCAGTATGAACATGATAACCACTTAAATAAACTTTCCACAAGAACCTGAACTCGAACTCTTAGCTTCCACTTTCATATCACCTTTACTGTGATTACACTTTGTATTCATCATCAACTTTTGAGGTTTTTAGAAATTAGGGTTTCTAAAAAATGATTTAAGAATTAAAACTCTAATTTTCAAAAACATCTTTATCCTCTTTATTCCTCAATACCTTCTATTTAATACCCAAGTGTTCAAAGAAAAACTTCCAATAACAATAACAAAAACACTATTAAAAAAATGATGAAAGAGAAGTAAAACCATACCAACTTCAACTTTTCTGCAGCAGATTTAAAAAATTTATATCTTTCAATTAAAAGCTCAGATTGAAGATCCCTATTGTGAGAATATACCTTTATGAGTAAAGAACCTTCATTAGAAATTTCGTTAAGATCCAACAGTTAACGAATGAGATATCCCCTTTTTACCATAGCTATAGAGAAAGTGACGAAAATAGAAACCAAAATTGAATTTTTTAGGTTTCTTTGAATACAAAATCTTCTTTCTTCGATTGTAAAAACTTGTAGATCCTAGATCATGAGCCACTTGGCTCTGATACCAATTGTGAAGATCATTTAGAACTCATCTAGGATCTATAATATATAAAAATAACAAAGGTTGTTGTTGCGCAGCGGAATTTAAACAAAGACAATGTTATTAACAAGGTTTACATTCACATAAGCCCCAATTCTATTTAATCATGATAGAACGTGTTACCTAACTATAACAGGGATCAAAGACACCTTGACCTTAGGGCTAAAACGATATCATTTGGATCGTACAAAGGAGAACGATCTCAAGTGGTAAGATCGTTGGTGTTTTCCTAAAACATGATTAAAAACACACACACAAACAATGTCTAGGGATATCTTTATATATATAGTCCATCTAGACTTACAAAGGAAACCTAATTGTATTAGGAAACTAAATCTTTCATAATCTTGATATTTATCTTTTGAAGCAAGTCTTCTAGAATCCTCCATCTTCTAGACGTCTATGATGTCAATCTTGATCCTTTTGTATCATCAAATCAATAAATCCTAACAATCTTTCCCTATTTGATGATGACAAAACAAACAGTTAACCATGTATGAAGCAGAAGTAACTTCCAATCAGTATTAACATGATAACCACTTCAATAAAATTTCCATAAGAACCTGAACTCGAACTCTTAGCTTTCATTTTCATATCACCTTTACTGTGATTACACTTCGTATTCATTATCAACTTTTGAGGTTTTTAGAAATTAGGGGTTCCAGAAAATGATTTAAGAATTAAAACCCAAATTTTCACAAACATCTTTATCCTCTTCATTCCTCAATACCTTCTCTTTAATACTCAATTGTTCAAAGAAAAACTTCCAATAACAATAACAAGAACACTATTAAAAAAATGATGAAAGAGAAGTAAAACCATACCAACTTCAACTTTTCTGTAGCAGATTTCAAAATTTTATATCTTTAAATTAAAAGCTCAGATTGAAGATCCCTCTTGGGAGAATATGCCTTTATGAGTAAAGAACCTTCATTAAAAATTTCGTTAAGATCCAACAGTTAACGAATGAGATATCCCCTTTTTACCACAACTGTGAAGAAAGTGACGAAAATAGAAACCAAAATCGAATTTTTTAGGTTTCTTTGAATACAAAATCTTCTTTCTTCGATTGTAAAACCTTGTAGATCCTAGATCATGAGCCACTTGGCTCTGATACCAATAGTGAAGATCATTTAGAACTCATCTAGGATCTATAATATATAAAAATAACAAAGGTTGTTGTTGCGCATCAGAATTTAAACAAAGACAATGTTATTAACAAGGTTTACATTCACATAAGCCCCATTTCTATTTGATCATGATAGAACGTGTTACCTAACTATAACAGGGATTAAAGACACCTTGACCTTAGGGCTAAAACGATCTCATTTGAATCGTACAAAGGAGAACGATCTCAAGTGGTGAGATCGTTGGTGTTTTCCTAAAACATGATTAAAAACACACACACAAATAATGTCTAGGGATCTCTTTATATATAGAGTCCATCTAGACTTACAAAGGAAACATAATTGTATTAGGAAACTAAATCTTTCCTAATCTTGATCTTTATCTTTTTAAGCAAGTCTTCTAGAATCCTCCATCTTCTAGAATTCCATGATGTCGATCTTGATCCTTTTGTATCATCAAATCATTAAATCCCAATAATTTTTACATAGTTTCTCACTTTAATATTCAACTAACCACTGATCTTTGAACATGGTTCTTTCCATTTAGTATTTTTGTAGATCTCTTAATAGAAGATGTTCTACCCATATGTGCATTTTGAAGATCAAGCTTCTGAGTTTACTTAGAGTAAGGATCTCTTATCATTCATGGATCAAGCTACTGATCTCAAGACATTACTTCTCATTCATTATAGTCAAATAGATCCAAGTCAAATCACTAAGTGTTGTTCAGAAAGTTTGGTGTAACTTGTGAATGGTGTAAATGTTTGGTACCTAGTAGAGGGCAAACACATTGATATATTGTCTTCTATATTTTTGGAAAATGGTACCTAGGTTAGTATCATTAAAAGGTGTAAGTATATGTGGGGCATGGTTCTTCTTTGCAGAACCCGGTGTTTAGCTTAGCACCGAATAAATGGGTAAGAAACGTTGTGAGGCTTCTCCGCCACTTAAAGGAGTTTTTGGTAACTAGTGTATTCGAACTCTCGAGTAGGTGACTCGAGGAGTGGTGTAGGGCAAGATAGGTGACCTTGTAGCCGAACCACTATAAATACTTTGTCACATATCCTTTACTATTTACTCTTTATTTCTTATCACATTTTTAGTACTCATATAAATTAACTCGTCTGTCTTAGATTTAAAATAAGGAAATCAAAAAGAGGGAAATCTAATTGGTAAAACTATTCAACCCCCCCTTCTAGTTTTCCACAATCATCTTCCTGTTGAGCACAATTTTTCAAGATATTTTCAAAAGAAATATTCAAAATCTTTCAAAATTTTATGCTCAACAAACTCCCGCTCCAAGTTTTTACTCTAATCTATTTTTGAGAGGGAGCATAAATTTCATAAATTGAAAAATTATCTATCAAGTGGTTCCAATGCCAAAAAAATAATGTTGCATGTCAAATTCAAATAACATTATTTTCCTAATGCTGATTTATTCTCCAAGTGGATAAACATACATTAACTTGTATTTTAATTCACTTGTTAAATCAAAAATTGTCACCACATATGCCATTTTTGAGTGGGAGTATAGTGATTAAAATGTGATCAATAGTGCTTAACTTGGATAAGATCTTTTGAATATAAGTGCATTCCTGTCCTCGCATGTGCAAAACTCTTTCATAATTATGTGTAGGGGGAGCTTTTTGGTAAATTTAAAAACTTTTATTGTGTATCAAATGAATTCTCAAACACGTTGACTGCTTTTTCAATGGTTTTATGGTTATGATGGTAATACCCGATAACCGACCGAGAGATGATACTTCAAGTTGATATAAGGCGGTTAAGGATAGATATTTTGTTTCATGATCCAGCCAGAATCAGAGGGATCTACACAGGGACACTCTAATAGATAGAGTAGAAGTCTTCAGGTATGATTAAAAAAAGGAGTAAAGTGAGAATGGGATTGAAAGGGTTGAAGAAGGAAAAAGAATTAAAAGGATAAAGGGTCTAAAGAAAGAAGCCCTCCATTCACTTAGGCAGAAACCGGGTCGATGCATAATCTATCGGTAATCACAAAGCTGATTCTGGTATTGAAAATAAGTTATCATGGACACAGTGATGCAATGCACAACCTTCCCAGCTACTCAGGCTTCTCTTAAAAGAAGGTTGTTTCATTTCTCACGAAGTACAACACGTTTCTATCGACTTTCTCACTCCGAGATCGTAGATATTTAGAAGGTGACAATCCGCTCCAGCCTCTGATAACCAAATAACAAAAGTGCACTTTTAGAGTCTAGAGCCAACGAGATTGTTAGCATAACTTTTTAGTGAAGCTGACGTCTTACACGTGAATTGGACTAGTCTTGGACACTGTATGTCACGCAGGGGTCATTTATATAAACTAGGAATAGTTTGCTTTTTTTAGTATAAATACCCCTCATGGCTCTCTATGAGGGGTGATGGATGTTCATTTTTCTCATTTTACTTTCAATCTAATATTCCTTCTTTTTGTTCATCTCACCCTCTCTCTACTTTCTCTCACTAAAACTAACAATGATCTATCTTATGTATTTTGATCAACCAAGACCCCCCAAAAAAGTGTTTTATATCTTTATCAGTTGGTATCAAAAGCTAACCGGGGGTGTTTTGTATTTGTGTTTGTTGTCGTCGTGATTCTAGTTTTTTATGGCTTATTTTTGCTTATTTTCGTGGGCTTATTCTGAAACATAAAAGCCACAAATCTGTTTTTTGTGTTGTTATGAAACTGTTTTATAATAGTTTTTCTATTTTTTATGAGTTTTTTTTGGTCCATTTATTTTCCAAATCTTATCCAAAAATCAGTCCTTCATTTTAACAGCTTACTTTGAGCTGTTTATAAGCTTATTGGGATGGTCTGTTTGAGCTTATTTTTCTGGTTTAAGAGCTTTTTGAGTGCTTATCTTTCTTGGCTTATTTTTGTTGGTACACGGTTTGAACAACAAGAAGGGGAACACAGATCCATTTTTCTTGCAAGAAGGACGAGAGTACGTTTTGGAGTCTTGTGTACCGAACAACTTCGTTTCAAGAAGGAACCGAACAAGCTTAGTCTAGTGCAAACCGAACAACCAATACCTTTGGAAACCGAACTGTCAAACGCTCAGTTGTGTACCGAACAACTCAACTGAACAACCAAAACCTTGGCAACCGAACAACTAGATTCATTTGAGTACCGAACAACTCAACCAATCTATTGTCCAAGCTGTGTGGAAATCGAGTCAACTCGGTATTTACCGAGTTGACCCGGGTCAACTCTTATGAGTCTATGGTCAAAGAAAAGGACAGAAATAAGAAGAATGACTCGAACCAATATAACCATTACATCAGCCTCAATACAATTCCATCGTTAAATTCAACAAATCCAATCAATATCTAAATCCTAAAACCCATCGTCACATAATCACATCCTCTCATTCATTCCACATCAAGACTCGATCTTAAATGCTAAATACAAAGATCTCAGACTTTAGTTTTGTGTGTGTATCAAGATATTTAAAGACCTTTTAAGATCCAATCACACAAAATAACTCATCATAGATCCATGTAAGGATAAAACCCTTTGATATTCGAAAGTAAAGATAGTTTACAATAAATCTGTTACAACTAATTCTTTTTTTTCGATTGACTCGTAATCCAAAGGATCATGATGCCATTTGTCTTCTTCTTTGGCGCATGGTTTAATCGAACAGAAAGAATAAAGGGTTTGATATGGAAGAGAGTATTGTCTACCCTTGTATCTGGTGATCAATTTATATTGGACATATGATGATGGAGATACAAGGCTGGAAGTGAGATTCTTTTTTGTAAGAAGTGACAAGAAGGAGCGTTATAACTGGGAGAGTGAGAAAGGAGTTAGATGGTGTTTGACTGCACACATTTGTGTGTGAGTATTATTAGGGTTAAGAAAAATTAGGGTATTAGTTTCTTTTATATACGTCTAGTTTAGGGTTGAATGGTGGACTGGGTATACACATCATTTAGGTGGGCCGGTGTTATTGAAAAACATGGGCCAAGACCAATTGGTGATTGATTGGTTAAATGTGAGTGGGCCAAAAATTTATGGTGGGTTATATTTATTGATCGAGTTTTATTCTTCATTCGGCTGGGCTTATGTTAATCGGGCTCGCGTTATCGGATTAAGCCGGGTATTAAAACAATTTTGTGTCGGGTAACGTATAAAAGACCAGATTTTAGTACTTGGACGGCCGTGCTTATGGTATATTTTTTAGAGCCGATATCCGTTAACAATTACAACACATCAAAAATAATCACGAACAACAACACAACAAACACAATACATTACACTAAAACGATCATTATCCAAATTCACCTTCATTCATAATGGCTAGTATTGAATTAAATGACTATGGGGTTTTTGTATGATGTTACTTATTTGGAATTGAAGTAGACGTTCACAGGAAGTGTACTTATTTCGTCTTCGGTTCTTTCTTTCTCCACAACGAAGATGACTTGTGTTAGTGACGAAGACTTGGATATCTAGTTTCTTTTGTGATTCTTTCTTCCTATACCAACAAAGTAGCTATCACTTTAAGGAGTTACATTGTAGTACTCAGTGTCTCACGTCGTTGAGGAGATTTTAAGTGGTGATGTATTTTTTGTATACTTTTGGGTGAGTATATGGTACTCAGAGATTTGCCTATGCACCGCTCCTTCGTCACACGTATAGTACAAGATTAAGTCATAAGTGAAGGATTATGCTTCAATTAGTGGTCATCAGTATTAGCCTACAAAATAGAGAAGGGTATTTAGATCAGGTTGATCAAGAGAGATTCGTAAAGGGAGTACCGACATCTTCTTACAGAGTATTGCTTATGAAATCACGGGCTATGAAGCTAAGTAAGCAATTCCAGTTGGCATAAGATGTACATATGTGTAGGACGATTCCTCAGTTAGTCATAATCCTGGAGGGAGAAATGTGTACATCCGGTACTTAGTTGATTTTTTATGTTACCGTTTTGATGTTACAATTTCGACTACGCAGCGGGATAAATTGCTTTCACTCGGGACTTAGTTGACTTTGATGTTACCATTTAGATTACATAGAGGAATGATTGCTAGTAAAGCAACACACGTAATTATAAAATATAATATGATAGAAAATTACCAAATTACCCTTGAGGACAAAGGTAAAAAGGAAAATCTTCACAAATATATATAATATAATACGTATATTAACCGGGAAGGATGATTCCCGGGTCGTTATTCCCCAACGATTTGTGAAATTGAGACCACGTTTGTTGTTCGGACAATGATTTGAATTGGAAACAAAGATTGATTTAATTATCTACTTCTACAAATTAAAATAAGCAAATGATAACAATTAAGCACGAAAACAAATAAAGGGAAATTAAACTTTAACTAAAAACGCAAAACGAGAACCTTAAACGGCAATTAAAATCCCTAAATTTTCAAATTTAAACCTAAAATGAAAATTTCTTTTTAAATAGACTCTAATTGACTAAAAAGTAAGTTTAAAGAAAACTAGAACAAAAACGGAGTTGAAATGAGCTTAAAAAAACACGAAAAATGCAAACGGGAACGAATCCCGTTCTTTAAAAAATGAAATTTTGCAAATTAAACCCTATGAAAGCAAAACTAATTTTCCTAGAAACTTTATGATAAAAGAAAATTTTCTAAAAAAAGATTTATATTTTTTTGATTATTTTTCTATTTTTTATGAATTTTTAAAGTTTTTAATAAAAATAAATGTTTAAAAATACTAAACTAATTATAAAAATTCTAAAAAAAATACAAAAAATAGCTTGAACTAATACGGACCTAGGAAAAATAAGCTTGATTACACAGCTTATTGAATAAGCTGTGTAATAAGCTTAAAACAGCTTATAAGCTAAAAGGAAGAAAACGTATTCAAATAATAAATTTTGTAAATGTATAATGAAAAAGACCCCAGGGCACGATGGTAGTGGTGTGTGGTGTGTGTTGTTTATAAGGGTTGAGGGTGTTGAGGTCGGGGGTTCGAGCCTTGCTCACCCCCGATTTCCACCTTCCCTTTTTTTTATTTTTGAAAACTTATAAAAGCAAAGTTTCAGAAAAGCTGAAAATAAGCATTTTTAATAAAAGAACTTTTTATGAAAAGCACTAAATAAGCTGTAAATTGCTTAAAGAAATGACATAAACTACTTAACTACTATTTTTTTTTTTGCTTTTATCAAATTTTAAGAACTCAAAAGCTAACTATAAGTTATACTAATGAACTATAAGCTATTAATATACTAAGACTAACCTAATGAGCTAAACTTAATAGAAATAAGCACAGAGATATAAGCCATAAGCTAAAAATCTAAATAAGCTCTTATAGGAAATTTTTGAACCAAACAGCAGGATGCAAACTTTGAGCTTAAATTTAAGTATGCAAATAAGCACTTCAGGATTTAAGACTTGACTTTTTAGAGAGCTAGACTTAAAGGCATAATGAAAATACTATTTGAAAGAGCTTTTGCAAACAAGAGCTTATAGAAAAAGCTTTGTGAAAACAGTCAAAATACTCAGCAGATACTAAGTTTGTTTTGAGTTTTGAAAAGACAAAAAGAACAATTGCAGCTTAAAAACAGATAATCAACATAGCTTATTTTGAAAGAGTAAGCTAATACTAATGATTAATGACCCTAGACCTACTTGTGCTATGAAAATCAAATCCTAAAAACTACAATTACCATCTGAGATTTAAGCTAGAAAATGGACTCTTTGTTGTTTTCATTATCTGATGCAGTTGACACTAGACTCAAAACCATAAGTGCAGACCTAATGACTATCCTAACACTCTTCAACCACAAAACTAAGGCCTACAAAAACACTTATAAAATCTAGAATTCAATTAAGCTTAAAATCCTACTATAACTGATTTAAATGCTACAGATTCAAAATCAAAGCTAGAAAATCATATGAAAACTTTATCAAACTTAATAATCTTACTAGAAACCTAACTTACTAGCCTACAAATGTTTATTAAACTTAGATTTAAAACTTAGAGAGCCACAAACAGTTCTACTGTTGTGCCAAACACCCCTTTATAAATTCTCAAACTCATTTTAAACTTATGAAATTAAAATCTAAAACACAAAACTCAATTACCAGATGATGCACAACTTTTAACAACTAAAATGAACTTATAACAATAAGTAAATAAGCCAGAAACAATAAGCTACTATCTATGCTCATTTTTTTATATTTTTTATGATTTATAAGACAAAATATCAAAAACAAAGATCTAAACTTCAAAAGCTAAAAACAGATGATCAAACATTATCAATAAGCACTATGAGATAGAATTAAGCACAAATAAGCTAGACTATAAGCAGAATATAAGCATATGCAAAATTAAAGCTAAGATACTTGAAAATTAAAGGAAACTTACAAAAGCCTTAGCTAAACAAAGGCAATAGTGCTCAAAGAGCATTCAACAGCTCTAGCTTATCTCAAGGATAAGCTAGTAAGGTCCTATGAACTCATCCATGGCTAGTTCATCATCCAAAAAGCTTAATCCATTCATAGCATAGGTATTAGTCTGTTTTTAAAGGTTTAAGTAGATTAAGTGACTTATTTGAGCTTAATCTTAGCTTAAAGACTAAGATGAGCTTATGAAGAGCTTTTGAGAGCTTATGACTGATTTGAGAGCTTATAGAAGAGTATAGTAAGTAAAAACAGATTTTATAAGGTAAACTTTAATTTTATTGATTAAAAACAGATTACAAGCTTGAAATTTAAACTACAAAAGCTTAATAAGACATTACATTTAAAAAGAAAGTTACATAAGCTAAAATTCTATAAGCTACTAAAAACTAAAAACGGGGAAAAAGAAGATAACATTCTGTGTGTGAGTGTGAGGGGCTTTTTATAGCCTGCAAATGAAACTTCTAGGTCATAGCCACGCTCCTCAATCCCTTTGATCTTGTCCTTTCATTCTTCCAATCATTTGATCTTGATTCTTGTCCGTTGGATCAACTTGGTGAGCACACGGATTGCCAACGTGGCATTCCGTGTGTCAGAGCACTTGTGCTTCTTTTGTGAGCATTTTAGTACAAATCCTACTTGATTGGTGTGCTTATTCTATATTCCGCGTGTACTATCTTGTGGGGATTGACCAATAGGAGTGCTTGTATGATGTCAAACCCTGTCATGTCATTCCTTTTCACTTGAATTTCATTGCCACATCACCAATTTGCATTTACCCCTTGATTGTGACTCGTGGTTAATCGGGGAAGAAGGTGAACAGTAAAAACCAAATTTCCCGCGTGTTTTTTACTTATAAAGGTGCGTTTGATTTTTCTTTTGACTCGGGGTTATACTCGTTGACTTGGGCCGAGTATAAGGGATTGGGCCTGGGATATGTTTTGGGCTCGGGTAAATTTTAACAGGTTATGGTTTTTAGTTGTTATAGAAAGATAACAAGTGTTAACTTTTTATAATAGAAAGTTAACACTGTTAAGGCTTTAAGGTTTTTTTGTGAAATATTTTTAACAATGAGGGGCTGTTTTGGGAATTTTTGAGGGTTTTTGTCTTTTTGTGGTTGACTAATATTGAACAAGAGTTGACTTTTGTTGACCTTTGATAGCATTCTCCCGGCTCTTGTATTCTCTTTCCTTTCCCGTGTCCGTGTTTGTCCGGTTTTGACCGTTTTCTTGTGATATTTGCATTATCCGTACCTACACAATTACAAAGACAAAACAAACAATATTCAAGCATTTTGAGCATAATTTTGTCTTTTTAGGGCCATTTTTGATATAAAACGGATATGTATGTTCACACATATCAAAATTCTCCAAACTAAACGATTGCATGTCCTCACGCAATATTATATGCTCTATAACCAAATATCTCAAAACTTTCCCAAACTAAATCTTTGAAAAGTAGCAAAGACTTTTGTAGAGAGAGATTAGAAATCACAAGTTATAAAACACCCCATTTTCCCATTTTAATTTTATATATATATATATAAAAACTTAGAATATTTCGACTTTCGTTATTTCCATAACTGTTAGGGATCATAAAATAAGATGCATTTCGATCCGAGAATGCCCCAAAAAGGATAAATTCA
>BQNB010056525.1:16540-38637 GCA_026074375.1 Tanacetum coccineum | reverse complement strand
ATTTTGAGAAGATTGAGAAGGTTTTCAAAAACGATAGATTTTTAACTTTGATTCAAGTTTTTCAAGTGTAGAATTCATTTAAATGTGATTATAATCCAAAATATGTAAGAAGAAATTTGAATCAATGAAAAAAATCTCTCGATTTTGCAATATAACTACAATACCGAATCATCTGTACAAATTTAATGAATCATTACCATAACTCGATTTTAACAATGATTTCTGAATCAAATTTGTGATTTATAGATTCGGTTCACTATTAAATGATGTTTACTTGTGAATCAAATCAAAAAATATATGAATCAATGACTCAAACGAAGATTTCTCTATCTTCTTAAAATAAAAATCTTCTCAATGGAACCAAAGCATATATATACATATAAATATAGTAAATATCTATTATCTATATATATATATATATATATACTAGTTTCATAGCCCGCCCGGATAGGCGGGCTAGCTTCATGAGAAAAAAGGCAGAAGAATGAAAAAAATAACGGAAAACATATAATTTAGTATGTATTGAATATATAAAAGTAATTTTGAATTAAACATGCTCATACATCCATTAAACCAAAAACAACACCATTGATCAATAAATGTTGTTAAGCCAACATGCCGTGCTATATTGTACACTTCCAAAAAAGTTTAAATCGGCGGGTTATGCTTGTACACGTATAATTTAAACAGATGAATCACAAATGTTCATACATATAATAGCTCAGGTGTTAGAATGTATAACTTATTTTGAACCTACTCGTTCCTCTGACCTATATAATGATAAGTTTTGCAACACAAAGATTCTTAAGTAGCTGCATCTTATCTCTCAGCTTAATCTTGGCATGGTCATCCGAAGCCCTCAAACTGCAAAATAGTAATAGTAACAATAGAGATCTTAGTTGACCACATGTGAAACTGGAAAAGTAAATAAGTAATATATAGCACGGGTTACGTATTGACCAGATTTAATTTTTGTCACCTATTTAACGAATGTATTCGCTTAAAAAAGAAAGTTGCTGGTAACAAAAAGAAAATAAAACAATATTAAATCGTAATAAATGTATTAATTTTTATATATTTACTTATAATGGTTTATGAGGTGAATCCAAAAGTTTTAAAACTAATTGGACATGGTTAAAGTAGGTCGAAATTCGCTCAAAATGGAGTCAAAAATACAATGTGACGTAGATATATAAAACAATGTTGTATGATCTCCTTTCTGGAAGTATCAAGCGCAACATTTGCTACATAGTAAAAACTAACATGTATCTCGACCTTTCCTTTTTATTCCAAATTTGATCTACTATCCATCAAACCAACATATCCACGTTTTCTGCACTAAAAGTTATGATACTTTGGTTATTCACAATAGGTCCAAAGGTTTGAAGGTGAATGTGCATTTTCGTAAACATGGACCTCTAATTCCGTTTGCTCAAAAACATAATGATTTTAAAAATATAAATGTAGCAATTTTAGCACATCGCGCAGTTAATACCAGATAAGTAAAATGCCAAATCTTGAGGTAGAAATTTCTTTTAGACGATCTATCGCTCATCAATTGATACTCGTTTTAACAATATCATAATTTTAGACATAAAACGTTATCCTTTCTAAAGCATATATGAGGAATATATCTAAGACACATATATTAATAGTTGCAAGGATAAATTTATACATTTGTAGCTCGAAATATATATTTGGTTCACATTCTGTTATCTACTGCATTTCCTCAAAACAAATCAGAATTAGTAACTTGGGTTCCTGATTTATGCACATTCTTGAGCTAAAAAATCAATTTACTCCCATCACTCTAAAAAACCATTTTTTTATTTGACATCAAACCAATAATCATGTTCATTAACACCGCCACTATACTAATAATTTTTATATAATACAATTTACATAATTGGCAATTCATTTTCAGAAATTAAAATTCTATTTATATTCCTTAAATTTATAACAAAAAAAACAGGGCATGAAAGTTTTTTCAACGCACTTGCAAATAAATACAAATACAAAAACTACAACACCTATAAATCAAAACTAAAACAAAAAGATAACATACCTGATGGGCCGAAAGTCATCCAAAATGTATCGAGATGCATACTCTTTAACGGTTAGTACAACAAAGGAATGCAATAAAACTTAATGAAGAATTACCTGTTGCGGCCAGTTGTGAGTCATTAGATCGCTTGGATTGTGGACGTTGATGGCTGATTAAACAACAAAAACCACAATATCATGATCAGCTCCAGATTCTGCCAACTCCTCCAAGCGTTTGCTCTCCACTGCAGCAATGGAAGCGAACGTCGTGGCCAGCCTTGCCACACACATGATAGCTTGGGTCTGTGTTTTTTCTGCCTGGGCTTTATCTTTCTTCAGTACACTTATCCTGATATAACCAAAGGGGAACATGTCATACAGAAAGGCCATAAGGCATGAAAACGACTACAACTATATAGACTAAACTTACCCATATAAGTCACTTCATTTGTTCTCATAAAACTCACCCAAAACGGTTACAAATATACACACTAAACATAAGAGGCTTTTTACTTATTGCCACATGACCTGCGGGTTCCCATTGGTAATTTTTTGCCTCTTATACAACTCACAATAATTTCATATAATATGTTAAAGTGTTATCGTATACATCATGCTATGTGAATAAGTCAAGAACTAACCTGTACTGAAAATACTCTAATTTACTAACTATTAGATGCATAGATATTATGACATGGTCAACTTCTTCCTGTTGACTTCTGATTAGTGCAATTTGCACCTTAGCTTTTGTTTGGACTTACACATGCTTCACACTTCATGATGATCATCCGGATATCATGTTAGCAAGAGCAAATGAATTAATTAAGATATATACGCAAACAAACTATCGTAATTGCTACATGTATAATGAATGTGACAAATTTTACAACTAATCTAATATTTATAAAAAGAATATTGAGTTGAATCGGAAAATTTAGATTACCACGAAAAAACTTTTATCAAACCTAAACAATAGCAGAATACCATAATACCATAACTGAACTATTATAAATTATACAAAATCATATAGGATATAGATAATACCTCTACTTGAAACGTGTATGCAACGTTATCAAAATCATAATAGTGACGGTAATGCAACCCTTCTGATGGATTAATGGTGCCCATGTTCGCTTCATGAACTCTAACTGCAAAATGTTTGTTAACAAAAGTAAAATGCATATAGTGTATGCATAGAATATTACAATCACATTCTCATCTTATTTTTCATTTGTACTATATACTTATAATCAAGTTCCAATATAGATGATATCATGCTAAGATTGAATTTGATGAAATATAATACAAAGCCTTTTAACCAACTAAATAAGTTATGAAATACCTTGATTAAGCTTCTAGAACTTTAGTTGGAATACCTATAGAATAACAGACGCAAAACATTAATTTAAGCAACCACAGCTTAATAAGGTTATGAAAGTATCTTAACTAAGGTTAAGTAAAAAACAAAAAGGTTTCATCACTTTCAGTCACTGTTGGAAACACAAAAGTGTCAGTCACTTCCAAGTTGTAACAGTCTTAGCTCGTAGTTTATGTAATGATTAGATTAGTAATCTAGTCCGGCCCAAGACCCATGGGAAGTCCATCATAGCCCATGGGCCGGCCTATAGGACACATATATACACCTCTCCATGTGTTGGAGAGGTGGTTGTTGGTTGTTCCATTTTTACACATTCATCATAATACACTTCATCCATTTTCCATCCATTCTCTCTAACATCACAACCCACATTTCTCTCTTGTTCTTGGTTTGATCATAAGATTACATGATTCTACAATTGGTATCAAGAGCCATGGAGTGGTGTGTTTAGTTTTTGTGTTTGATTTGTGTTCAAAAACCTTTACAAAGAACAAATTTTTGATTCAAAATTTTTTGGCTTAAAAACCTTAAAGTTTTCATTTTTATTATTCCTATAGGGTTAGTAACACTAGTTGTACAAGAATTTTTACTAAAAATCATTCAAAAATGTGTTTTTTTGTGTTTTGAAAATTTAAGTTTCGTAGTAGTTGGAACCGAACTAGTGAGTTTAGTAGGAACCAAACTAGAAGGACCGAACTAGCTAGGACCGAACTAGCTAGGACCAAACTAGCTGTGTTCATTGAGAACCGAACTAGTTAGAACCGAACGAGGTTTAACTTATTCAGCTGGAACCGAACTAGCTAGGACCGAACCAGTAACAACCGAACTAGCTAGGACCAAACTAGAGACAATCAAACTAGTCAGTCTCTTTGACAGCCGAACTAGTTTGAACCGAACAAGAGTAACCGATCTAGTGACAACCGAACTGGACAACCGAACTAGACAACCGAACTAGTCAGTCTCTTTGACAGCCGAACTAGACAACCGAATTAGTCAGTTTCTTTGTCAACCGAACTAGTTAATTCCATTTAAGACACATTAACTCAAAGTTCTAAATTATACGGTTTATTTCTTTGACTTGTAAAATCCCGTAAAACAAACACTTGTTTTCCCGGTTTTGTCGAGAATTGTAAAATCCCGTGTAATTTCATTTCAAGACTCAACAATCACATAACCAAACATAATTTCTTTCTACCACCGATCGATCAAATTGTAATCTTTTTTATACCACAATTACGACTCTTGCCGATAAGTCACTTCTTTCTGGAGGAGACAACAAACCACCGATGCTTGAAAAACACTTGTATGATTCATGGAAAAGCAGAATGGAACTTTATATGATGAATAGACCACATGGAAGAATGATTCTTGCCTCTGTTGAAAAAAGAACACTCGTTTGGCCTTCAATCACTTAGGATGGAGTAACAAGGCTTAAGGAATATGTTAAACTAACTCCCGCTGAAGCCATTCAAGCTGATTGTGACATCAAAGCAATAAACATCATTCTCCAAGGCCTTCGAACTGAAATCTATGCTCTTGTGAGTCAACATCGTGTTGCAAAAGATCTTTGGGAAAAGATTAAACTGCTAATGCAAGGCACGTCGTTAACAAAACAAGAACGAGAGTGCAAGCTGTATGATGAATTTGATAAGTTCACTTACAAGAAAGAAGAGTCGTTACAGGTGGTCAGCGGATTGACGAGGAGGGGGTGGGGGTGGGGAAGGGGGAGGGGGGGAGAAGGGGGGTGGGCCGCCGGTGGGGGGGTAGCAGGTTTGGGGGCGTGGAGGGGGTGAGGCGGTGGGGGGGACGGAGGTATGGGAGGTGGGGCGATGAGGTGATCGACGTGGGTCTGGAGGCTGGGGGGGGGGGTGGGGGTGGGGGGGCAAGTGGTTTGGGTGGGGGGATGAAACATCTACAAGATGTGCCACAGAGTCAATTTCATTAATACAAATTTCTGAAATGACGGGGAGGGGGCGGTTCCCCCTAATGAATGGGAGCAAATTCCGTTTGCACGATGTTTAATTGGTAAAACAATTTATTTATACAAATGATGATTCCGTTATACCTCGTTGTTTCATAATACCAATTTTGTATGTCTAGATTGTCTATCCTATATCCTGTAGTATGATGACTAATATCTTTATCCAAGATTACTATGATTCTATTACCATCTGATTTTCTCAAACCTTTAAACACTAAGCCTCCTATTGGATCACTCACTCCATTATCTCTATATCTATCTCTGGAAGTCTTAAATTCCAAAATTTTCATTGTATCCTGCAATGTATTACCAAAGAATGATCACAAGTCTTTACATTATACCTTAACTTGTGATATGACTATATCATTTTATGGATTCTTATTCTGTGTTGTCTTGATAGATGCCTCCTAAGAGAACATCAACATCTGCAGCACCAGCTATGACTCAGGCTGCCATCCGGCAACTAGTTGCTGATAGTGTTGCTGCTGCTCTGGAAGCACAAGCTGCTACCATGGCAAATACTAACAATCCTAATAGGAACACCGGACCACGAGAAACTCCTATAGAAAAAAGGGGAAACTATAAAGAGTTCATAAGTTGTCAACCTTTCTACTTTAATGGTACAGAAGGAGCTGTCGGACTCATTCGTTGGTTTGAATGGAGTGAATCAGTGTTTTCTTGTAGCAACTGTGCCGAGGAAAACAAAGTAACATTTGCTACTGGTACTTTAACCGATGATGCCTTGTCTTGGTGGAATGCATATGCCCAACCTATTGGGATAGAACAAGCCAACAGGATCACCTGGACTGAATTGAAAAGACTTTTAACAAATAAGTATTGTCCCCGAACTGAGATAAAAAGGATGGAAGACGAATTTTACAACTTGGCTGTAAAAGGAAATGATCTCAAGACTTATATTAGAAGATTCTAGGAATTGGCAGTTTTATGCCCAAACATGGTGCCATATTCTGAGAAACTCATGGAAGTCTTCATCGGGGGATTACCCAGAAGTACTGAAGGAAATGTTACTGCTTTGAAGCCTCAAACTTTAGAGGAAGCCGTTACCATAACCCAGAGGTTAATGGAGCAGGTAATAAAACACAATTATGCGCAAGAAGCCAATGATCATAAACGAAAGTTTGATGATAGAAGAAACACTACCAACGACAACAACTACCCCAAAAATCACAACAACAACAACTACCAAGATAACCGCAACAATAACAACTGTAACCATGATCACCATCAACAGAATAGAAGGCAAGAAACCTTCAGGACTTATACTGCCACTAATGGGTATACTGGAAATCATCCTTTTTGTAAAAGATGCACCCTGCATCACATAGGACCTTACACTGTCAAGTGTTAGACTTGCAACAGGGTAGGTCATCTGACCAGGAACTGCAGAAATAAAAGACCAACCACTAGAAACAACCTACAACCAGTATCCATAACTTGTAATGCCTATGGAGAGAAAGGGCATTATGCAAATCAATGCTCAAAAGCAAACAACAGGGCCACAGGGAAGCCTACTTACTAAGAGACAAGATTGCTTTTGTTCGCTTTAGGATTTCTACCCTAGAAACAACTCTCGAGGATATTCAAGTTCGCCACCAGTTATATATGAAGGATCTTCTGAAACCTACTTCATAAGTTTAAAAACCCCAAACACCAAGCTACTATCCTTGTCATTTATTACTTTTATCTAGGATCCTACCACGAGACACGTAGTATAAGTGTCAACACTCGTAAAGTTTTGATGATGTAAGATATGTAAGATAAAGTTATCTATGAAATAATAAAGTGGTAATTTCGTTACACCTTGATGTCTGATGATATCAAAACTTGACATCGTTTGTCAATCCTATTATTTCTATTATATTCAACTCTGAATACTTACCTCATACCTTTGAAACACTTATGCAACAACAAAGATCATCGACTGATAATATGGCATCTATGCGATTAATGTCTCATTATTCTTCCCGTTGCTTCTTATGATTTTGAAAAATCATATCATCTTCTACACATCACCATTTTGATATCATGTTTTATGCTTAGGTAGGATAATTTATAATCGTCTTATTTAAATGAATTAGAACGCTTCTTCATTTGAATAAGGAAATTATAAATTACCGAACTATGAATTTATAGTTTCTCAGTTACAAGGATCGGGACGCCTCTTTTTGTAACTGACAAATTATAAATGAATAGGCTTAAGTATACGGCATTTGTACTCACAACATTCTTTCAATCTGTAAACCATTTGTATGAACAAATCCTTTACTTCATGAAATCATTGTCAATATTACCCTCATATGAATGAATCTCTAAACTTTTACACTATATTATTCGACTAAATCTCGCTACGAGATTTCTTTTAAGGGAGGGAGACTATAACAACCCGCAATTTTCATCAATGTAATTATCCATCTATTTATATTAAGTACAACCTTTTTCACATGAATATATTTTTTTTTATTTCATTCCATTATGTAACCTACTTTACATTACAAAAGTAAACGAGCTCACACAACCTCTATCAATGCCATCTATATCTATGTTTACATTATGTAAACCTCCTAATATGTCAAGTCAATATCTTAATATCATTTTTACCAAGTTCATTATCCATTTAACATACTTTTCAAAGCGTTATCTTAAAACAAGCATTAAACGTTAACGTTTATATCAAAACCCTAATTATATGTAATGTATACATATAAAATGAATGTACAAGCCTCTAAAGCATGTGTACAAGTATCAATACACAACATTTGAATATCTTTTCTATCCTGAATCAAGTTACAACTTTCTATAACACAATGTACAAGTCAATAATGCAAGAAAGTAAAATTAGGTCATTTTACCTCCTAAATCACTTTGGTTTCTTACCAACACTTTAATACAAGGTACAATTACTTAATGCATGACTTCTAAATCCTAAACCTAATCCCTAAATCATTCAAAAACCTAATCTAAAACCCTAAACCTTAAATGAAACCCTAAAACCCTAATTTTACTTTAAACCTAAAACTAAACCCTAAAACTTAAAACCAAGTCCTAAACCTTAATCCTAAACCCTAAACCTTAATCCCAACACTAATCCTAAACCTTAATCTATCCTAAACCCTAACCCTAACTAGAAATTAAAACCCTAAACCCTAACCCGAAATAAAATAAACCCGACACCCTTTTCTTTCCATTTTGACCCATTTTACACCTAAGCTAGTAATCAAGCACCTCAAGCACCTCTATGACATCACCAAGCAACCAACCAAGCACCTTACAAGCACAAGCAAGCCACATCACCCCCTTGTTGCTCCTTGTAAGCCGCAGCCACAAACACCCCCTCCACATCTCCTATCTAGTTTCTAGCTTATAAGACTCACACACTAGCTCTTCCTTGCCATCCCTAGTAGTCCTAGATATTTTACACTAAGAAAATGTGGGCACCAAGGGTGTTTTCACCCTATAAATACACGAACCAAGCACCCCATTTCATTTCATCCCACACAACTCATCTCTCACCCTCAAATGGAATTCTAACCCTTCCACAGTAGCAAAAGAAGATCAAGAGAAGTCCCTAAGCTCATAATAGAAGCCAAGAATTAAGAAAAATGAAGCCTTGAAGCCGTTACTAGGCGTACGAACCCGAAAACCCCATTTCGACCCATTTCTAGCTCAAGTAAGCTTAGTTCTTGTTCAATAAGCTTATAATCAGCATTATAATGTTCATAATACTCTTAATATCATATATGAACTCTTTTTTGAAGCCTTGAATCCTCAAACCCATGTGTTTGTGATTAAAACCCTAAAAACGACCCGTTTTGATATTCTAGCTAACGAATCCTTTTTCTAAACTTTCGTTATGTTAAAACATCTTGATTTAGCTTATATTAAAAACCTATAACCTGCAAATATCATTTGGAATCTTAAAATAAGCTTGCATGGCTTTTTGGACTTGTTTTGCAAAAGTTTCCATGCATAGGGGTATATATTGTAACTTTCTAAAATTTATAACTAAAGGGGCTGAAAATGTCATTTTCCTAAATTTATAACTATGAGGGGTTGTTTTGTCAAATTCTAAAGTTAAAGGTTTAATATATATATACTTAAAGGACTAAACTTGTAAAAGTTCATAAACCAAGGGTATATACTGTCATTTTTGTATTCTTAAAAATATAAAATATAATATTTTTATACAAATTATAAAAATATATATCAATGTTATAAGACTCAATTATGTTAAAACTTGACACATTTGTTGTTATTAATCAACGATCGACGCATTTTCAATCAATTACGTTATACATTTAACGTAAAAACACTAACTAACTGTTAAACTCTCTCAACACTAAAAAAAAAAAAACAAACGATTTTATTAAACCCTGACACATAATTCGTTATTAATCAATCGATCGGACACGTCAGGGGGGCGCAATTTAATAAAAGGGGGGGGGCGAACGAATTACGGGGGTGTAGTCTGTTATTTTGAGGTGGTAGGCGGGGGGAAGAAGGTGGGGCAGGGACGTGAATGTTTTATGTAATATAAAAAACGAAAATAACGAGTAGGGGGTTTGAGGGGGTTTGAATCGAGAATAAGTGAATTTGATCGTAGAGGATATATTAGGATGTAAAATATATGAGTTAATACGTTACATAAAACACAATGAGTCCGACCTCATGAGCTCTAATGGCTATCCCTTCCTGTTAACCTCTACCTATGTACATAATAACCAACATCCGCTCTTCACTTACTCGAATCACATAACACAAGGGAGCACACACACAGTGAAAAAATACAACGATTATACATAGTTTTGCACACAGATTTCCTCGCACAAAAAGTCTAGCCGCCTCAGATTTCTAGTACGCTTCAGAACATATCTAACGATAATTGTACTCTCTTCATCAGTGTCGTAGCCACGCACAAACAGATATGCACATCACAACACACAACGATAGAATCGGCTCTCACGACGTTATTAATGCGCGTAAGCCTCGAGAAGCTTTTAGTGTGAGAAGATAACTAGATAGTATTCTCTATATAGATAAGTAAAGATGAAATCGAACATATCTACTCTCTCTCGGAGCTTCTTTATTTTTCTTATGATTATAACTAGAGATCTGGAGAAAAACACACTATAATCCGTGCGCACAACTCTCATATAGAAAGAGAGCTGGTTCATTATTCTACTCCTGAGCATTCTAGCTGATGATATCGGCAACAATGTGCTTGTAATTCTTTATCTCACGTTTTAGTAAACTGTTTCTGATCATTCAATTCTCTAAGACATTTCTCCTCTGTACTAGTCTTACGAGGAGTGAGAGAGAGGAGTGGAGTGTGAGGGGTGTGGGGGTTGGTTGTTGTGTTTTTGGGCGGGGGAGGGTGTGAGTGGGAGACACTTTGTTTATGTATTTGATTTTGGGTATGAGTTGTGCAAGTCTATATCGATAGAGGGTCTCGTTCGGGAGCATTGATGTGAAAACACTATACTTTATAAAATACGAGATGTCTGTCCACTGACAAGCATCATCTTAGGGACTTCTAAACACGAATGTTTCACTATTGACAGGTATTACATCATGTAGTGTTTAGTGTCAAAGTTTAGCAATTACAATACCGACTGTTAACTCATCGCGTGACTATCATCAATACTATTATCTAATGAGCTGCTCAGCGTCCTAGCTACGTACAAATCTTGCGACCATTATAGAAAGACACTTCTCTATGGGTTTTCTCATAATAATCTAATATGCTCTAGGATGGTGACTAAGATACACAACAGGATCACATACAGAGGAAGATCTCTATACATAAGTCAACGTATACTGGTGAGAGAGTGATCACATTACTATGTATCTATAGATAAAGGTAGGTATTCTGTCTAGTCTGTTAGTGTATATTACATATTTTTCTGACGGCACATGATAGAGCCTAGGAGTTAGCGTCTGTAAGCTTTCTTTCTGTAGAGGGTGTTCTAACATACGGGGATTTTAGGGGTATAGTTACGTCAACTAGTTATGGGTCTCGTCGTATTGGGTCTTCTACGAGAGTCGATAGGTGACTACGGGACGAGTCACTTGGTATGGCTGTACACACGGGCTATCTAAGTTAGTTAGTCTAGGTGTGGGGGAAACACACGCGTGATGCTTGGTCGCCTTCTTGTATTGATGAGTAGCCTCTTAGCGATTGGGAGTGAGGGGAGTTAAACATCATGGCGACTTCAGGTATACGCAAACTATCGCTTAGGTCTGGTGAGTAGGTGGGGTTTGGGCAGAGGTGGACGCTGGGACTCGAGGTGGGCTGCAGATAATCATTGGGAGGTGGGAACACACTATTTGATTTCGTGAGCGGTTAGGACGTGACATACGTTGATGGCAATAGGTTACACAGCTGTTCTGTGAGCAATTGAGGATCTAGCTGTATGTCGTGTACGGAGAGTAGAGAGAGTGTAGCTCATGAGAGAACACACTTATGTAACACGATGCTTGATGGGTGTGCTGTAGGAGACGAATCTGGATCTCCGGCACTATAGGAAGCGTTAGTGGTCATCTGTCTTGATACTGGTGAACATACACATCTTGGGGGGATATTCCGTTTGGGTGCGCTGAGACTCTCTCAACATGAGGGGTTTTGCTATATGACAGATTGGAGCTCAATGAGATATGGCTGCCTGTTATGTTGGGAGCTTTCGGATGCAGTATGCCGGCTATGAGTCAGTGGCGAGTGCGGACGGTAGGGGTAGTGGGCGAGACTTGGTTGTGGATGACAAGCGGATGCTACTTCCGACGGAAGGACATAATGGCTTCTGGAGATTACTATGGAGAGAGATCACTTATGGGATGTGTGATATCACCTCATTGTATTGCGACTATAAGATCACTACGTCGGATGAGGAGTCTTAAGTGTAACGATAAGCGTACTCACATTTTTATAAAGCGACTGTCTGCTATTAGGTATTAGTGAGTCTCTGTTTGACTATGAGGTGTGACTTGATCTACTTTGAGTGTTCGTGGATGTCGAATCTCTTGGAGCTGCATGCGGCTGTCGTGTGATAGGGTTCGTTGCCGTTGGACTAGATGTGAGCGTAGAAATGTCGGAGTGAGTTATACGGAGGAGGTGGAGATGTAGTATCAGGTGAGCTAGAGCGCGGTGTGCGTCTAGGACGGCGCTCAAGTTGTTATCTAGAGAGACAGGCAGCCCTTAAGCTGCAGCGCTCTGAACTGGGTGTATTTTTGCATTTGTTCTCAAGGGGTCCGCGGGGTGTTTGGAGTGGTGTCCCCGTCGCGGGCGGCGAACACTGATGACGATTGATTTCGGTACGTCTGGTACGAGCTCTCTTCCGTATCGTCCCCTTTGCTACTGGCGCGGCCGCGATAGCTAGAGTACTCTAGAGCTAACAAAGGTTACGAGGTGGTACATGCGAGAATGGACACTTTGCAGTACAGAGATAATGGCGATAATGCTTATACAAGTATGTGTTTCTCAGGGGGTGTTAGTTGTTAACAAAGCGATGGTCTTCATTCTGGCTGTTGAGAACGCACGAGGCAACTAATGGCTGTGCCGTGTGGACTTACAGTTTGTAGATCTGGGGCTATGTACTCTGCTAATCTCTTGATTTGCAGAGGATTAATTGTGCCTCGAGGGGCTTTCGCTGCGGCGAGACTACAGGTGGGGACATCCATCGATATTATGGGATACTCCATCGTATATCGCACCTGAGAACTCAGAAGCGCTTTGAAGGTGCGATGCGACATATCAAACAAGCTCAGTGTGTGTGAGAGTTGTGCTATGATGTAGACAAGGGTAACTTATTAGCCTGTACTTAGCGTGCTATTATTATATCTATAGTTATGTCTATTATGATAGGAGCTCTATATGAAAGGTGTATCGTGGGGAATATGGCGAGTAGAATACGATGTCTCAAGGTATCAGCGCTATATTCATTCCACCAAACTGCTAGAGATAGGTGTGGGGGTCGAGGGCCAGAGGTCTAGCACAGGGCAAAGGCTGTGATTTGGTATCCGAGTGTGATTTATTGGGAGTTCCTAGCATAACATGCTTTTCTCTATGTATCGATTGTTCTTGGGCGGCCCGAGGGATTATTGCCATTTAAGATATACAGAGGTCGTGAGGCGGCGGGGAGGGGGGGGGGGAGCAATGCCCGCGGGCGGTGACTTCTGCCCTAGGGGGGGGACCTACAGGAGGCAATGGGGTTGAGATAGAGGGGGGGGGGGGGGACAAGCTCTCAGGGTTAGACATTATGGGAACGGCAAGGGAGCGATTGGAGGAGGGAGAAGGAGTTGTGGAAATGGCGACTGAGGGGGGAGATGAACAGTGTCATATCATCTGTGCCGGCGGTGTATTGAAGTGCTTCGTTCAGAAGACGGAGCCGGCTATGTAGTGGGAGTGGATGGTCTTAGGATGGCGAATATGGTGGTTTCGTGGTGGGATAGAGGTAAATCAATGAACCGATCTCAAGAATTGGTGGATCTCAAAGTGACTAACACAACAGCTGCAAGACAATATCGAGACTTAGCGATTCGTTATACACATCAAGGTGCCATTGCTACATCACAAGCTGAAATCAAGGAAGCAAAAATGCGAGTGAATAGTCGACAAAACATGTGTACTCTATCTAATGCCTCAGCTGAGTAGGCATCTAGTATATGTCTCTGTACAGAGGTACTCGCTTCCTCAGATCGTGGCGTTAATCGAGAAGAACAAATCATGACAGGGAGAGAGGTATAGATATAGATCGCACAGTTTCTGATATAACAATGCTGACGCTCACTCGCAACAGGACTACTCAGATGGACTATTAGTCACTTCTTATCTACATGTCAAGTAGACATAACATTGGGACTTTGATAAAAATGCTACTTGTGTGCTGGCGTGACGCTATAGCGGATGTAACTACATAAATTGCGAAGCTCACAGGTTATCACTGGGTCATCTATCTGATAGAATGACTGAGCCTAGACGGCACTGACGGGATGTATGACCGTGAATGAGTTCTCAGATACTGGATCTCATACTGTCCTTGCGTCCGCTCACATATCTAGTACGTAGGGGAGTAGCTCTGTGAGACGTGGGATAGGTGGTGTCAAGCACAAAGCACATATCAATGTCGTCATAGCACTACTTCATTGACTTAAACAGAACTAGCAGGAGTATTGATGTAGGCGAGCCTAGATGACACAGTTCAGAGGGAAGTTTGTTTGGAGCTCTAGGAAACACTCGATTTATTGCGAGAGTCATCCAGCTGTCCTAAAGTCTCATCTCACCGTCTTGCAATCGAGGCTGTGGCAGCGATAAGTGCAGTGGGAGGTCGCATACGCGACTATCTTATAAGATTCACAACAGAAGTCATATATGTATTAGCTTATTTGTATATGAATTACTCTGATAATGACACACCTGAAGACGACTATGAGCACGTCACCACATAGTTGATAAAATTGCTCTACTGAAGCCGTATCACATACACCTGAATATGACAGGGCATAAGCACTTAGCCGGACAAGCCAAAAGTGCACTACTCATCTCGAATGTATAGTTTGTAATCTGTAATTTGGGACAGACATATAGAGCAGTCTATCCAAAAACTTTCCCCCAACAGAGGACCGATCTAAAGATGCATCCGTTTACAAGAACGCCGCGAGGCTTCTCACAAATCAGACACCTCAACCAAATTACTACGGACATATTGCACTAGTCAGGAGTACAACGAATTTTGTCTCAACGATTGTATGTCGTGGGTTGTCGCCGCGGCAAGGGGCGTTTTGCGTTGTGATGGAGCGGGCGCTCGACACAGTCTCTTGGTGTGACATGCGGAAATGTGTCGATAATATTCGTTATACAGGTATTGTTGGGGGCATCATTTCATTAACTAACTTCTGTGGAAGTCACCTCAGAGAGTAATGCGCGCGAACGAGCTCCTTGATATCCTATAGAATAGTCTGAGTCTCTTACGATGAGCTAGAACAGGATAGCACCTATATTGACTCGAGTTAACATATTCATCGGGAGACAGTACTCAGTGAGCATATACACTTATAAAAAGTTGATGACAAGCGCAATCATGTAACGCGTTGGGTACTATATACATCAGTACTTCGTTTCTCTGTTATAGTTCGCGAAGGGTTTGACAATTCTACTTTCAATCGACATGACTCATGTAACATGCATTACATCCACTATGGCAGAATCATCACATCTGCGACTACCGCTCATGCCTGTACTTCGAAGCTCATACTACTTCTCACAGGGATCCGTATTCCGACATTTGTGTTTGCACCCGACTAAAATTCTTAAGCGTAAGCGAGCTATTCGTATAAGGCAGGTGTAAGGCGAGCAGAACCTAGCTTAACAAAGACTATGAAATGGATGCACTATACAAGAAAAGCGATCGGTTGAGTCTAGAATATATCGAGATAAAGGTCTACTCGAAGTTACAATTTCTACCGTACATTCAAATGATAGATATAGTCTCATTCATCACAGCTAGTGCTGATGTATTAAACGCGGACTCAAATCCGTTTTTTAGATAAAGAGAATGTATTTATTTAACTAAAGAGAAATGTTAAAGTCACGTGTTTTCCCCCCAAAATAGAAGCTTCTATACCAGATACAACATTTCCCACAAAAAGACAAAAAAGGAGGTGTGAAGCGAGTGGCTATGCTGTCGGCGCGCCCTTAGAGAGAGGTAGGAGGGAGGAGAGTGGACCTCCGGTCCGGGCGCGTTGACAGACTGGCAGTATTTTCACTTCTCGTATAAGATAGGGGATCACCTTCCAACCGATTAGGGCGCAACGCTTATTGCACGAATTCACTCAGTGCTTTTTCGCAGCGAGCTTATTTACGATCACTAGATCTCTCTAAATCTTTGATCATTTAACTTATTTAATCTTGTTTAAATGTGATCCAATCTTCTACTCTTTCCTTCTTCCCTCAAGTGCAAGAGAAGAACTTCGGCCATCTTCAAGATCCGAAGTTATGTAGTCTAGTTAGTCCATTTGTAACATTTGTTACATATAGATCGAGTCCATGTCTTCTGATCTTTAGTAGTGTGTGGATCCAAATGATGTATATATTTGGATGAGTTGATTGTGGGTTGGTTAGTATTTTTAGTCCTTAAAATACATCTGTGAAGTGGTAGATTGGTTCTAGCTAAGATTAGGACTCGACATTTAGCTTAGTGTCGAAAAATAATGTAAGCGACGCGGTTTATGTGTTTAGGCCATAAAACACAAGGTTTGTTATGTTGGGCCATAAAACATAACGGGTTTGGTTGTACCCGAAGAAGAACTCGACATCTAGCTTAGTGTCGAAAAATAATGTAAGCATTGGTATAAGGTTTTCTCCGCCGAAAGGGAGCTTGTTGATTAATGAAGGTAATCTCGAGTTGGAACTCGAGAGTGGTGAGTAGTGGCGAAGAGAGAGCTTCGAGAAACGAACACTATAAACATCGTGTGGTTTGGCATTCCTTTTACCTTTCCTTTAACTTAGGTCTTTTACATTTATCGCTTTACTTTTACACTTGCATTGTGCTTATGATTGTGTGAACTTTGTGTTTGTTGTGTTAGTCATGGTTGTGTAGCTCTTTGTAGTAAACATTGTGAGTGTGGATATATTGGTAGAATATGTGCTAGTTATTAGAAATCTATTATCGACACTTCTCATATTGCGTCAAACTTGATTGGTGATTTGATACAAATAATCTAGTGCGAAAACCTCTTTTGGAGGCGGTCCCTTTAAATAGGGCGGCCCCCATACATTTATGGGACCGCCGGCAGAGTGATAAAATAATTTATACAAAAGATTTGAAGTTTTTAAGAGGAAACGTATTCACCCCCCCCCCTCTACGGTTTCCACAATTGGTATCAGAGCCACGTCGCTCTAGTTTTTAAAACAAATAGTTTTTAAAATAAAGTACGATCCATGTATCAAATTACCCATGAAAGGGGATTAAATATGAAAAGTGTTTTGTTGCTTGATTCGTATTAGTTTTGTTGTTAAATATACCTCGTATACTAGCTTGACTGAAAATATTCTCAAAAAGCTTGGAAGTATAAAATACGTCTTTGTAAGTCCTAGGAGTAAAAATGATGTCTAAAACACATGTTCTATGTGCTGGAACAACTCCCTGAAGTCCTACGTCTTTACATTAAGTTACCAAATGATTTTATACGAAAAACGTATTTTTGGGTCACTGGTGGCGGTCCCATAAATGTCTGGGCGACCCCCTAATATATCTGGGGGGCCGTCACCTTTATGGGGGCCGCCTGTCTGTTTCAGCAGATTTTGGCAAACTTCGAAAAATCATATAAAATCAACCGTAAGTCCGTAGAAGTCGTGCCACCCGCCATTTTTTAGATAATTGAGTCTAGTTTCATTTAAAAATACTTCCAAGTCATTTTAACAAATTAAAGTTAGTCAGAAATGCAAAATACTACATAGTGGTCAAAATTGTATGTTTCGTTTTGACGTAAAACTTGTAGCTTATCTTTTCCTTCAAGTCAAGCATTTCTAGTCAATGTATCTTTGAAAAATGGTGTATTTATCTTTTCAAAACATTGATCTTGATAAACTTTTGAAATGGGGAGAAAACTATTTTATTTTCAAATCAAATCAAGCTAAGTATACATCGTTATATCTAATACACAAAACAACGACGAATATCCTTATGTGTATGCTAGATGATTATATGTGTTTACTTTTGTTTCAACTTGGTTAATAGATATTAATAAGTAATCATTACTATTTGTAATTGAGCTAATTATATATCTAGACACATGTGCCATGTATGCTATTTGTATGTTACTAGTTTTTGGATTATGCCTAATAGAAATTACGCTAGATTTCTTGCGTTAAGGTGTAAAATTGTTTGTGCATTGCATATAGGCATAGATCACTATATTTACAAGTGTTACATAAACATCTTGTAGATCATTTTGAGTGTAGTAACCCACTTAGGAATGAGAGGTTAATAGTTTGTCAAGTGTGTGGAAAAATAATGTCCTAAGATCATATGTTAAAACCCATCATTAAAATATTTCCAACACATTATCTCTCTTCCAACAAAAATGATCTAAATATCTCAAAAATCATCTGCGTTCTGTTTGACCTCGGGTTGGTTAAACAAAATAAAAAATTGTATTAATATATTGGTAATTAAGTAAAAGAAAATATATTTTTTTTAAACTTTTTTTGTGCTTGCATTGTTCTAACACACACACATAATTCTATTGTTTTTATAAACGTATAGTATTCTACAAAAGATGTGTGTTGTATAAAAATGGTTAGGAAAATCATTTATATACTCATAAAACGTCAAAAAATATGCATACTATACATATCAACAAATACTTTTTTGCACAAGCAAAATATATGACAATCTTGAAGTAAGAAATTAACCCCCTTAAAATCATTATTCATCAACCACACCTTACAACTAGTCTTAGGATTATGGAAACACACTATGAAAATCTTTATTTGTCTTCTTTTAAAAGAGTGTTCGTGAGGGTCATGCATACTATGCATAGCAACAAATTGTTTTTCGCACACGCAAAATATATGACAATCTTGAAGTAAGAAATTAACTTGTCATTATTCATAAAAAATCGGATTCTTATTTGTCTAGCTTTAAGATTATATCAAAATATAACAAGAGATGTTATCTTAAACTTACATACTCAATCACACTCGATTGATATGAAAATAATAACATCCCTTTCCAAGACAATAATAATATGCATCGGATCATAACTCACACTTGTGTAGATGATGTGCTATTGAGTCTACTTGTCCAATAGTTGTGTTTCAAATATTTGGCAAATATATGCATAAAATACACAATGAAGTAGGATTGACGACTTGAATGTTTTGTCCAAAATATTCAAGTAATTTACCTTGCAATGAAATTGGTAAAGTCATCATCTCCGAAAAGCCAAACATAAGCAAATGCACAACATACGTAACTTTGCTCAAATAATTCAAAAGCACAACTCAAAACTCAAACTATCTTCTCATCAAAACTTTCTCTTACTTTACCAAATAAGCATAATATTTCTTCTTCACCAAATGAGAACCCTTTAACCATCTAAGGTTAGGATTAGGAAGAATTGAACATATTTCACAAACCATTTTTGTGCTTTCTTTTAATAGGTGATCATAAGAAGATTTCAAATATGAAGATGATTATTATTCAAACGATAATCAATCTCACTATTCAATCTAATTACAAATTTAGAATATGAACATGAAATCGAGATTAGGATTTATCTAGATCACGGAAATATTAATCAAATGACCATAGATATTTTTTCGAGTCTACATGTTTAACCATCCTCGGTTATTACATGAAATCACGAAGTCGATTGTAAGACAACAAGATTAGTCATCAAATTGTAACTCACACTTGCAATGAAGATGTCTCATTGAGTCTAAAGTGTTCAAATGTCGTGTTATTAGCTATGGTCAAATTATACATGCTAAACTTAACACACTTTGAGTAGGATTGACGACTTATATATTTCCATTAGGAAACTCATAAGTACTCCAACTTGACGAGCAAGACTTGGATGTCATTTTCGAAAACTCAAATTGAGAACTCTTATAACTTATATAATCTTCTCCTAATAATCTAATGTCAACACCATCTCCTAAATAATAAGAAAATGATTCTTTCCCAAATTTGGCACATCTACGGATCGATGGATACTTCGTCCTAGATTCATCTTCGATTTAGGTAGATCCGCCCTATAGCATTAGATTTAAACATCTTCCTCTTGCCAATATCTCGCTTAAAAGTCTAAACAATATCAAGTAACTAAACATTAGTAATCATCATTATTTATATAAAGAACAAAAAAAATCACAAGATCTATTGAGGTAAATAACCTTAATTGAATTTCTTTCATAAAAGACATACAAAGGTGCATTCTTTGAACACTCTTATTTTAGAGCATTACACATTGTCACTGTTAAGCATACTTCTACGTTTTAGATAACTTATTCTCTCTTAACCTACAACAACTTGCTTGCTCTCTTATTTAACCTTAGAATTTCACACATCTTGATTAGGATTATGCGAACCAGAATTAAAGCATGTTAGTTGAGCCATGTTTAGGCCCTCTATGAAAAGATAATACAAATTTTTATCTTTCTACACTTCATTAGGCAAAATATAAGATTCTATTTTGTCTCTCCTCTCTCTATCCTCTCACTCTATCTTAGGAATCCTATTGCACCTAAAATTCAATTTGACCTAAAATTGAATGGGGGCTTCCAAGGTGTGGGGTTGTTGGGGGTTTCAGGGTAATAGGACCCGTGAAAAATGTTGTGAAGAAGCCAGCCACACGAATTAGAGCACCACTATGGTAGTCTCATACACACACACAAATTTGATTAAATGGCTCTTCTTAAATATGCCTAATGATAGTCTACATCAATAGACTTTGTATTTCATTAGGTGTGCACACTAAGCAAGTAGAAATTAGGTTTCTCTTTAGTCAATCTAGACTGCATGCATTTCACATATGTGCTTTGATGTTTCAAGATGATAACGTGCTCCCACGTAATGCAATTATATGCTTTCATGTTTATCTTAATGCTCAACGTTTATTTGCTTAGCTATTGAATGAATGTTTATTGTAAAAGCGTTTGCCTTTTTCTAGCAATTTAGATAAAATATCTTAGTTTATCTAAATAACACATGCTCCTAAGTGCTAAATGCTAACATATTTTACATGATGATTGCATTTAAAATTATCACGTTTTGTATGCGTCATTTTACATGACTTACGTGTTAATTGTGCACCTACACTATATTAGTTTAATGTATGACAATTTATATTTAAATGTCATATAGTCTTACACATTAATCTTGTTGATTATTGTGTTTATGTATGCTTAGATAAACTTGCATACTTATATCTATATATCTTATGCATCTAGGTATATATTTTCTCACACTAGAATATTTTTCTTCGTGTTCGTGTCACAAATGTAAAAAGGAAAAAGAGTCATAAAATGGTTTTATATCTCCTAGAGTCTTCACTCACACATTCTCTTAATCATCATCTTGCTTTCTTTCGAATAATCCACTCTTTTGTCAAGAAAAAGTTAGATACAAATCTAACACTCCTCCTAGTAGGTTTGACAACTTAAATATTTCATCTGAAATATTCAAGTATCTTTAACTTACGATCACAATCATTAAAGGTCATATCTGAAAATCCGTATTTAAGCCATTTAACAACATAAGTTAAAACGCTCTCCTTTTCTCTTCGAGAAAAACATCCTTTTTTTCTTTGACGAAAACATTCTTTCTCTTCGACTACACATTCTTTCTCTTCGAAGAAAACATTCTTTTCTCTTCGAGAAAAACATTCTTTCTCTTCGATGAAACATTATTTCTCTTCGACAAAAAAATTCTTTTCTCTTAGACGAAAACATTCTTTCTCTTCGACGAAACATTCTTTCTCTTCAACGAAAACATCCTTTCTCTCCGATGTTAGTGTAGTTTATCGTACGTTAAACACTATCCTTCTTGACATTGTCAAGCTCGTCGCCTCCATCTTCGTTTGTTTTCTTCTTTATTATTATTATTATTATTATTATTATTTTCGCGTACGAAACATACCGAAGATACGTCACCATTTCCTTCGGGACAATGTCCAAAA
>BQNB010056524.1:0-38638 GCA_026074375.1 Tanacetum coccineum | reverse complement strand
TAAGTATGATTAAGGCTTATTAAGCTCAAATCAAGAACTTATAGACTCTTGAGAGCTGAATTGAGCTTATAGGAGCTTATGAGAGCTTATTGACTATTTTAAGACATTTAGATCATAAAAGATTAAAAGACAAGATTAAGACAAATTTGATTTTTATTAAGAGAAGCTGTTGATTACAATATGGAAAGGAAATTACACTAGAAAAGCTTTTAAAAATAGAAAATTACAATAAGCAATAAAAACTACAATAAGCTACTAAAGTTCTCCCCCTTTGTGTGTGAGGAGTGAGGGCTTTTTATAGCCAGTCATGGATCCTTCTAGCCCCTTGCCTTGCTGCCTACTCCTTTAATCTCATCCATTCAATCCTTCCAATCATTGGATCACAAATTTGAGTCGTTGGATCACATGGTAGTCACACAGATTGCCAAGCTGGCAATCCTTGATGTGACACCTTTGTGCCACTTGTGAGAGTGCTTGTAGTGTAAAACCCACCAATTTCTTGTGTTTTCTCTCTTGCCACGTGTGATTCCCTTGAGAGTGAGCTAATAAGAGCTAGTGATTAGACTAATTTAGCCTTGCCATCTTGTTAATGAGCTAGTCATTTCTAGTGTAAAAATAACTTTGGGAAATTGCAATTTAAGTCCCTGGAGTTTATGAAAGGGATATAGGCTAGGGAAATTTGGCTTTATTCTGGGCTTTTTGGGTCCGGGTAGGTTTTTTAAGGTTTTTAGGCCCAATAAGGGCCCAAGGACCAATTGTGAGCTTTTCTGAAAGTTGGAGGACTTAAGTGGAATATTTTTGGGTTTTGTCTTTTTATGGTTGACTTCTGTTGACCATGAGTTGACTTAACTTTGACTGTTTGACTGAGGATTGACTTTTTCTTGGCTTTGCTTCCGGCTTTTGTGCACTCTTCCGTTCTCGTGTCCGTGCTTGCCCGTTTTTGACTGTTTTCTTGTGATTTTTGATATATCCATACCTGCACACACAAAACACAAATACAAGCACATTTTTGCCATTTTTGGTCTGTTTTGGGTTTAATTGGGTCATTTTAGGTAATAACGGATATGTGTATTTTGCACATATCAAAATTCCCCAAACTAAACGATTGTGTGTCCTCACGCAATATCACATGCCTTATAACCAAATACTTAAGAAATTTCCCCAAACTAATCCTCTAAGAAGCAGAAAAGACTTTTGCTGGGAAAATTTCTAAGTCACAAGTTATAAAACACCCGATTTCCCATTTTCAAAACTTTTTCTCTTTTTATGGATTTTCTTGATATATCATCTACCTAACTACAACTTATTTATTTACAAAAGACATAATGTATTGTTTTCATTACCACATTGGTAACTTTTAGGATCATAGAACAAAAAGCACAATTAAGTGTCTAAAAGATAACTTCATCATCCCCGATTTTTCACTTTACTCATACTAAGCTTAAAAATAAGATCACCGTTAATCACGAGCTAAGATGCTAAGACTACTTATAATTACAACTTGTGAAATTTTCTTACTGACACATATCATATAGTAAGTGTGTGTGTTCAAATTAATTTAAACCATTAAATCCACAAATTTAGATAGTTGAAATCCCACCAAGCTTTACACATGGGCCTTTTGGGCTAATATGTTAATCACTTAGTAAAATCACAACTCAAAGCAAACAAAAACCTATTTGGCTAAGACATCGTTAGTTCACTTGTCCCATTCATGACTTTCTTCTCTAGCATCCCACCGTCATCGGGTAAGTGCTAAGGCTTTTGACACCCTGATCGGTGGTTTTTACACCATATATATAATATATAATAAAATATAAAATATATATAAGTCTAAAAATCAAGATCAATAAAACCGAGAAGTAGTATAGAGTGTTCCCGGGTCGTTTATCCCCAACGAGGCTGGAATGGAAAATCGATACAGTCGAAGATTTGAGTTTGAAGGAAGGAATTGATTTGAGAGATTGAAAAAGTCAAATTAGATAATAACAAACTAAAACGTTTAAGAAAATCCTAAAAATTACTAAATTAAGCTGAAAAACGGGAGCACGAATCCCGTACAAAGGGGGAAAAACCTAAAATCTTTAAAATTAATCCTACAAAGAAATTTTTGCTTCTAAACTACTCTACGGGACAAATAACGAAGAATGAAAAAGACTAGACCGAAAACGGAGTTCGTTTGACCCAAAAACGAGTCAAGACAAAATCCCGCACCCGGACCGTTCTTTAAAAAAGGAAAAGTTGTAAAAATGACCCTACGAAAATTTTTGTATTTTTCCTACAAACTATATGACAAAAGAAAATTTTCTAAAAAAGCAAAATATTTTTTTGATAATTTTTGTATTTTTTATGAATTAATTAAACTTTTAACGAAATTAAATTATAAAAAATACTAAACTATTTCGAAAAATTCTGAAATTTTTTCTAAAAATACTTTACACTCTAACAATCCTAGGAAAAATAAGAAACAAAAGTTTGCTTAACAAATAAGCCCGAAAATAAGCTTATACAGCTTTATAAGCTTATTTGCCAAAACACCCTTAAATAATAAAACCCTTGAGTCTTTAACGAAAAAGACCCAAGGGCGCAGTGGTAAGGAGTGTGTGTAAAAGGGGAATGTATCGATTGGTCACGGGTTCGAGTCTTGCTCACCCGGACCAATTGTCTTTCCCCTTTTTTTTTTCGAAAACTCAAAGAAGCAAAGTTGTTAAGCTCGTGGGGCTTAACAACTTTGTCAACTAGAACTTTTTACGAAAAGCTGTCAATAAGCCTAAAAATAAGCTTAAAGGTGGCAGAATAGCTTAAAATGGCTTAAAGGCTAAACAAGCTAAGTCTTGGGGCACTTTGGGGACAAATAAGCTAGGACTAAGGACTAGATAAGCTAAAGGGAGTAAACCTAATCTAAATAAGCTATAAAAAGCTAAAAGCTTAAGGCTAAATAAGCTATGAAGAGCTTATTATGACAGAAAAGCTAAACAAACTTAAGTCAAAAATTTATACTAAGTCATTGGGCTTATGAGGACGAAATAAGCTAATTTCTTGACAAAAAGCTAAAAGGGATCCTAAGCTAATCTAAAAAGCACTAAGAAGGGTATAAGCTAAATTAAAATAAGCTGTTGAAAGGGGTTAAGCTTGACAGAAATACTAACAAGCTTAAAAGCTAAAAGGACTTAACTTTTGGACTTAAATAAGCTAAGAAAAAGGCTAAACAAGCTTAACATCTAACTAACTAATCTAAATAAGCTCTTAAAAGCTAAAAGGGGCTTATAAAATAAGCTGACTAAGCCTAAAGGAAAATAAGCAATCCTACACCTAAGTCATGCTGAAACAGTCCAAAGGCCAAGTTTGGGCTTAAAAATAAGCCAACAAATGAGCTTTTTAATCAAAGCTGAAATTTAATCAAGCTATCCAAAGAGCTTATAACACTTGAAATAAGCCAAGAGGTTTGGGCTTGCGTCCACATAAAGGCTAATAAAAATAAGCCTAAAGTCCTCACCCTTTGCACCAGGGAGCTTTAAAAGTGGCTTATTTGACAGCTTATTAAAAGCTGTCAAATAAGCTCAAATTGAAAAGTTAACTTAAAACAGAGTAAGTACCCTAGCTTTTGGAGTTGTGCACCAATTTTTGGCTTTTGAAAATCATTTTAGAGTGCTGAATTTGTTAAATGAAAAAGGGTGGTAAATTTGTTAAAACTGCTACAAAAATGCTTGGTGAATTTTTGACTTACCAAAGTCAAAAGACAAAGGCTTTTGACAGCTTCTTAAAACACACAAAGCACACTCTTTTTTACACTTAAACTCAAACCACAAGTGCTTAACTAAATAAGCACTTGTGGTATCTCTTAAAAGTCACAGTTTCAAAATTGGTTTTAGAAAACCTTGGAAAACAATTTTTAAACCTTGGAACTCTTAAAAACAGCTTAATACAAGCTTAAAACTTAAGCTTAATCAAGCTAAGTTACCTCAACCCATGCCAAGGCTTGTTTTGACCCATTTTAAGGTTGACCCAAACACCCCTTTACTTTAACTGTCCCAACCTTGTGGTACTTAAAAACTATTTTAAAAACTGAAACAGCTAAAACCTTTTATCTACTCACACTAGTTTTCACCTAATTAAGCTACTTTAGAACTCAAACCTACAGCTTAAGTGTAAAAATAAGCTAGTTTCTCTCCTAGCCCTTTACACTAACAATGACAGTTTTAACTAAACTAGCATATATATGAAATGAAAAACATTCTAAACATTCTTAAACATAATTTATCACTAATAAGCACATTAAGCTAAGGAAATAAGCTAAATGAGCTTATTGCTACAGTAAATAAGCAAAGTTGAAAATGAAGTACCTTTGATCCTTTTTACAAAAAGGATTTAGTGAAGACCTAAATAAGCTCTAAACCCTACCCTTAGCTTATAAATAAGCTAAACTAAGCCATAACCCAATAAGCCATCCATGGTTGCTTATTCATCCATGCCTCTTTTTTACCCAACAGTAACTTGCTCTTTCACTTTTTTATTTTTTGAGTTTTTCTTAACAGTAGCTAACAACAGGTTTTTAAGATGCTAAAAATTGAGAATTTAAAGGATGAAGAACAAGTTAAACCTTAAAACACAAATAAGAGAAGCTTGCTTAAATTTTCATTTAACCAAAGGAGATTACAAGTACATAAAAACTTTTAATTAAAAAAACTAAGAAATACTTTGTAAAATTACATAAAAACTTCCACCACTAGCCACAATGGCTTTACAATCTTTATATAAATAAAAAAAAGAAAACGACTTGGACTTTGTGTCTTCTCCCTTTGTGCTTTCCTGAAGACACACAAACAAAGGTGTGTTTGTTTTGTGAGTGGTTCACAGCCTCCAATCTTGGCCCTTCAATCCTTCAAAAATCAATCTTGGCCGTTGGGATGATCCTTGAGAAGTGTGGGATTGCCACATTGGCAATCTTACAGCTGGGAAACTTAGTGGAGGGGGGAAAATGATTATCCATGGGGGAATTGGGTTGCAGGGTAAAAGGAGGGTAGTTAACCCGTGATTTTGTCCTGGGTTTTTGGGTTTCAAAAATGGCGGGAAATAAAGTTATAAAAAGGAAAGGGGGTGACAGGGTGATAGTTTGTGGAAATGGCAAAGTTGACCCTCCAAGGTTACTTGTTTCATTGCATCCATGGTCCTTGTATTGTTATATCTTTTGGGGACTTGGCAAATTCAGTCCCCAAGAGTTATAACAATAATTGCACCACTCGTCCTTGGTGGTTAAAACTTCTAGGACTTGACAGTTTAAGCCCTTGTGGTGTAACTTTGCTCAAATGGCAGTTTGCACCCTTGCCTTTCATTTTCTCTTTTCTCTTATAAATATAAGTTTAGGGGTTTGGCAATTTCAACCCTTAAACTTATATTTCTTGATGTGTTGACTTTTTGGCTTCGGGGTTGACTTGGGTTGACTTTGGCTTTGACCAGTTGACTTTTCTGTTGACTTTTTGACTTGATTGACTTTTCGGCTTCGATTTGGCTTTGTCTTTCACAGTCTTTTCCATTCCGAGTCCGGTTTTGTCGTTTTGGCTTTGTTTTTCGTCCTTTTCTTAGTTATCCGTTCCTGCACAATACAATTAGCAAAACAAGCATATATTTGGCATTTTAAGTCCGTTTTTGGTTATTTAAGCTCGTTTTTAAAGGTAAAAGGTATGTGTAATTAAGCACATACCACAAATATATGACACAATTTAAGATATATGTATAACAAAATACCAAGTATCATTATCATAAAACAAATTGTTCAAACATCCCTTATCCAAATACTAAACACAGATCTACATGAAACTACTAGCTAAACGAAGTCCCATGCTCCTCGCATGTTGAGTAAGCTTTCCTTTAGGTAAAGCCTTCGTAAAAGGATCAGCCAGATTGTCATATGTGTGAACTTTAAGGAATCTTATTTTGCCTAGTGCAATGCACTCACGAACATAATGATATCTCCTATGGTAGTGTCTGGTGCCTTTCTGAACTCTCGGTTCGTTAGCAAAATGAAGTGCGACTAAATTATCGTAAAACATCCCAATAGGCTCGTTTATTGTTGGTACTATACCAAGCCCTGAAATAAACTTCCTAATCCAAACAGCTTCCATCTCTGCTTCTGAAGCAGCTATGTAATTCAGCTTATGTACCTGGCTTTGCAGTAGTACTTTACTTGGAGCTTTTCTAGTCTATTGCGCTTCCGTTCAAACCGAAACGTATCCTATCAGAGATTTCATATCATCTATATCGGTCTCAAATCCAACATTGTAATAACAATCAACTCGAAGTTCAGCTTCCAGATTTCCACCATAAACCAAGAACATATCTTTAGTATTTCTTAAATACTTAAGAATATTTTTCACAGTAGTTTAGTGACTTTCACCAGGATCCTATTGAAACCGGCTTTTTATATTTTGCGCGAACGCAACATCAGGTCTAGTGCATCTTACTGCATACATAATGGAACCCACAGTCGAAGCATAAGGTATATTTTGCATACGCTTCACCTCTTCAGGTGTTGAAACACCTTGTGTTTTATTCATGTCAAGTCTTTCTTGCATGGGGATATGACCACGTTTGGAATTATCCATTCTATATCTCTTTAAGATCTTATCCATGTAAGCATTTTGACAAAGTCTAATCAATCGCTTTGACTTATCTCTGTAGATTTTGATTCCAAGAATAAATGCTGCTTCCCCTAAATCTTTCATAGCAAAACACTTTCCAAGATAATCTTTTACACTTTGTAAACTTGGTATGTGATTTCCCATGATGATTATGTCATCAACATACAAGATGAGGAATGTAACATTACTCCCACTAGTCTTTTGATATACACATGGCTCTTCAAGATTTTGAGCAAATCCAAACCTTTTGATTTCCTCATCAAATCTTTTATTCCAGCTTCTTGATGCTTGCTTAAGACCATAAATGGATCTTTAAAGCTTGCATACTTTTCTGGGATGATTAGGATCAACAAAACCTTCAGGTTGTACCATATAAATGTCTTCATCAAGATAACCATTTAAGAAGGCTGTTTTTATATCCATTTGCCATATCTCATAATCATAGTATGTCGCTATAGATATGAGAATCCTAATAGCTTTAATGTCAGTGACGGGTGAGAATGTTTCTTCATAATCAACCTCGTAGAGTTGAGTATAACCCTTTGCTACAAGAAGAGCTTTATAGGTATGTACAATACCATCCATGTCAGTCTTTTTCTTAAAAATCCACTTACTCCCAACAGTCTTACAGCCAGGAGGAAGATCGACCATGACCTATACCATATTGTCCATCATAGATTGTATTGCCGCATTCATAGCATCAATCCACTTATTAGATTCAAAATCTAACATCGCGGCTTTATAGCTAGTGCATTCATTAAGATCCCCTAGACTATGCTCCTCCGCCTCTACATTTAGACATAAACGATTTGGAGCTCGACGTGTCCTTTCAGACCTACGAATCAGAATCTCTTCCTCTTGAGGTGGTTCAAAACCTTCAACCTCTATAGGAATTTCACTAGTGTTTTCAGAAGGTGATGTATCTTCATCTTAAATTTCTTCAAGATCCATGGCCCTCCCACTGACTTCTTAAGTTATGAGATTTTTCTCAAAGAACTTAGCATACCTCGCAACAACTATTTTGTTTTAAGGTGGGAAGTAAAAATAGTAACCCATCGTTTCCTTTAGGTATCCTATAAAGATACACTTAACAGATCTTTGTTGGAGTTTGTCAGGCGTATCCCGCTTCACAAGCGCCTCACATCCCCAGACCTTTAAGTAAGACAGATTAGAAACTTTTCCATACCATAGTTCATATGGAGTCTTATCAACCTTCTTGGTTGGAACCATATTGAGAATGCGTATTGCAGACTCTAGAGCATAATCCTAAAAGGATAACGGCAGAGTTATAATATTCATCATAGATCGAACCATGTCTAACAAAGTACGATTTCTCCTTTCAAACACGCCATTATGTTGTGGTGTGTAAGGAGGAGTATGTTGCTAGATAATTCCATGAGCTTTAAGATAATCTTTAAACTCTTGGCTTATGTATTCACCACCTCGATCTGATCAAAGAGCCTTGATTGTCTTCTCGAGTTGATTTTCCACTTCGTTCTTAAACACCTTGAATGTTTCAAAGACCTCATGTTTATGTTTAAGAAGATAAACATAACCATAACGATTATAATCATCCGTGAATGTAATGAAGTAGCTAGAACCTTGTTATGACACATGTGTAAGTGGACCACACACATCAGTATGTATTATTCCAAGAAGATCAGTCGCCCTTTCGTGACGATGTGAAAACGATTTCCTTGTCATATTACCCGATAAACAAGATACGCATTGATCAAATGACTCATCATCTATTGATTTCAAAAGCCCTTCATGTTGCAACTTTTCAATGCGTTTCTTACTTATATGAGCAAGACGACAGTGCCATAGGATAAGTTGATCACCAATGTGTTTGGCTCTTTTAGTGCTAACATTAAAAATAGAATTAACATTTGGTACAAGATTATGCATATCAATTTCATAAATACCATTGCTGGGAATAGCATCAAAATAATGAACATTGTTCTTAGAAACTGAAATACCAAAATCTTTAAAACGCTGGACAAATCCATTTTTAACCAAACGGTGAACTGAAACAACACCTCTTATGTAAGAAAGTGCATAATGTCAATTGGCAAAAAAAAAAAAAAAAAAAAAAAAAAAAAAAAAAACAAATCATCAGGCCTTAGGTAAAAAATAAGTCCACAACTTCCATAGCTCTACTTGTTTCAGGCTTTTCTTACTCCTCCAAGACCCTGTTTTGTGTTACAAATATGAGTACCACAACTAGTGTCATACACCCAGGATTTAGTAGGAAAAGAAAATAATTCTATTATGAAGACATCTGAAGAACTGGCAGTGCCAACTTGCTTCTTCTTCTTAATCAACTCAGCAAGGTAAGCAAAACAATTCCTCTTACAATGACCCACCCCTTGCAGTGGTGAGCAGTTCATCCTTACCTGGGTGCTCTGTAGGCAGAAGGTTTAGGGTTTTTAGGCTATGGATAAAAGCTTTGTTTATCCTTTCCCTTGCCATAAGCTTTACCTTCACTTAAGCCTTTAAGCAGTTTCTTATTGGATTTCTGGATTTTACCACCTTTAATCATCATTACTTGTGGTGTTTCAAGCCTTTTTAGTAAACCTTTGCATACTTCATGAGCAAAGCAGAAGTTCACCAACCGTCTTCCCATTTGATGCTTGTTTTCAGTGAGGCCAAGACAAGATTTAAACCAAACACTAAGCTCTTGTGGGAGCACATAACCAAGATGTTACAGTTCTACATAATTCTTCATCTAATGACATATGGGCCAAATGGTTTTCCCTCATCCTGTTTACAACCATGGAAAGTTTAGACCAGGTCAAACCACTCCACTCCAGCTTGTTTCTCAAACATGGATTTAAGCTCCTGAAGCATTTCATAACTGAGGAATTTTCGAATTGTCTTTAAAGTTCATGCAGTCAAACTTCTGAGCATAAGGACAAGCCACCTTAATATAGAATCTGATGCCGCATTCCACTGACGCAAGTACCTCGGAATCGAGGTGAAGCAGGGGAAATAGGTTGTTCAATGCAAACAATTTCTTTTTCCAACTTCTCAAGACTACTTAAGTTAGCGAAACCCACTCATTGAAATTATTTCCAGAAATTTTAAACATCGACCTGAAAGTCGAATGGTTTATGTTTTAGACAGGTTGTGCCATCTACAAAACATATAAAGTTCAAGAATTAGTATTTTCGATAAAACTACTTGAAGAAAATTAACACCCTGTTAATAAACAATTAATTTTCTTAAGACTAGGATCCTACTTGACGTACCACCACCACATTAGTTGATCTGCTAGTGATGGTGCACTCAAAAGGTAGTTGACGATCAATAATTGCCACCGGTGCAATTCCTAGAACATTATAGGACTTCTTAATTACATAATTTCCTAGTCAGCATGTTCATCCCATCTATGCCTCGATCTAAGGTCTCACCAATAAACCGATTAAGTAGTCCAATCAAAAACTGTGATTGTGTAACACTAATGTCTCACGAAAAAGTGTACAATTACCTTGGGATTATGATCTACATATGTCTCACGCATATCAAAGGCGATCTACAAGGTGTTTTTTACGAATTGGATGGCAATAACTTATTTAAAAAGGGTATAATATTTGTCGTGACAAATATGTACGAAGAAGCATGCATACATCTTCGTATCATAGATTTTAATAAAAACTTTACTCAATTAAGTTATTTATTACGGTATCACATATTTTCTATACATCTAATATATAGATAATGTTACCTTTTTAAAAATTGACGATTCAACGTGTTTCCAAATTTAAAGAGTTATGCTTTTAAAAAAAATAACACTGTAGTGACATGTCATGGTTCACGGTAACTCCAATCGAACGCACAAAGAAGCGGAGAATCAGGTCAGCGCGAAGCATATTAAAAACCTGAATTCTTTAGGAAAATCCTCCTTAAACTTCTCTTATAGTTTGTTCTAGTGGATGAGCCGTACTTCCCATGAGTCCATAGCGTCTAGTTTTAATCATTTAAAAAAAACTTTAATTTGGAAACACATTATGAACTATAAATAGTCCATAATAAATCTGATTTCATAATAATTAGTCATGTTTATATTTATTTTCGAAAAACCCTTTTATTTTCTCATAAGTCCAATACTTAAAATAAAACAATATAAACATAAAACTAATTCACATAACAATTATTTAATAATTAACAATTAAGTCATGCAAATATTCATAATGATCATAATTATCTATTAATTAAAACATGTATATATATATCCATATAAGGCTCCTTCGTCCTATAAACTCCGGCCACATACATCGATATAATCGATTGCGTAAGCCTTATACAAATACATACCACATAGCACATAAATTAACTTTTAGGCCCCATTAAGACATGCCAAGGTCTTCCCTAGCTTTTAAAGTCGTGGATCGAAACCACATAAATTTAGTGTTCTATGTTTTAGATCTTGATCATCATATTTGCATAATAATTTTAACAATTAACAAAATTAATATCATATATCACCACTATGATAAATTGCATGTATTTATCATGGATGCCAAATTAACAATTAATCTAACATAAAAACTGGATCAATTAACAATTTAAACACATCAAGTTTTATTCATAAAATTGCATACAACCTAGAAATCGTCTAATTAATTTTAATAACCAATAAAAATTGGATCTTGATGCATAAAGATCGAATCTTGATGCATAAAACGCCCAAAGGGCTTAAAAAATTAATCAAGAACCCTAATTTGTTTGTCCAATTTTATTCTTGTAATTACAAATTCATATACGATGGCTCGTGATGCCACTGTTGGGATTTTAGATCTAATTAACAATTAAACATATCACGAGTACGCAGCGGAAAGATCAAACACGTATAGAATTATGTAATTAACAAGAGATAGATATATACCTTTAGCAAGGAACGTTAGACTGCTTATAGCAATAAACGTAACACCGTCTTCAATATACGCGTGTGTATAATACCACGCGAAACCACCAAGATCAAAAGAATGATCTCTCTAAGTATTCACACACAATACGTTCTTAGCAAACAATGTGTATGCTAGTACTAATAGTGTTTAACCAAACGATCTCTTCGTTTTTGAATCAATCAACACACGAAACACCTTCTAGATTGTAAAACCTTAACACAAAAAACCCTAAGGGTTTGTTTGTTGGTTCGTTCGACAAGGGGAAGGAGAAAACCGAATCCCTCAAGGGTTTTGAGGTTCGGTCGGCCAAGGGAAAGAGCAAGGAGAGATTTAGAGTTTTTTAGGTTTCAAGTTATGATTTACAAAACACCCTAAGACCTCCTTTTATAGCCCTTACAATCTTGGTGAGAAAGCAAGCAATCTCCTTCCATATGAAAGGAGATATTCAGCCAACTAAAGGAGAGAGGACAAACCAAATCTTTTCCTTTTTCCGATTTTGCATATGAGTCCTTTAACTATTAACGACTAATATTTATTCTTGTTAAACTTTTAACGATCGTTAAACATTAATTAATATATTACATTAATATATTAAATACATTGTTCTACATATTAACGTGTGTGTCCCCTTAGGCTCGAATAATTTTTGGACATATATAATTTATATTTGTTCATATTCCAACATTTGTAATAATACGGTAATGTTTTAAAAAATTAATTTAAAAGTGGACTCTCTTTATCAGGTTGCCTGATTGGCTAATTCTATATGTAGAGATGACCACGTACTTGGTATATCTGACTATGATTTATTGATTGTATCGGGAATCTCCGAGTTGAACGTGGATGAGGACCGAGATGGGAAATCTCAAAAATTGTAAACCATGAAGGAATACATGGATGAGAATCCCCAAAGTTGTCCATACGACAGGACGAAATAAACTTTGTCGATTATCAACATATAAAGACTCCAAATGGAACTATTATTAACTGATATAATGTTTAAATAATATTTGTTTTAGTAATACAATAAAGTAAAAATGTTTAGAAAAACTCAACTCAGTATAGGTAACTATCATCTCAAGTCACGGGTTTCTAAGTGCGCCAAGTTACAGGGCGCGGTTGATAGCATTATAACAATGGTCTATAACATCACTCGACACCCCAGCATAAGTCAAAGGGCTTCGCGCTAAACTTAACAGCCGATTTATAGGGCAATTTTTTATTATTTTTGTGTTTTATTGGGTTAACTGTGGACCTGAGAGTGTCCTATAACTTGAGTAACAGAAGAGTGTGTCTTTGAGTTGAGTTACAAATTATGAGTTATAGAGGTAAAACGGTGAGTTGACAAACTTTTTGCTATAACAAATTAAGCTCTAAGAGCATGTTCAATGTATGCACATTTTTACACTAAAATAGTACTAAAAGTACATAAAAACTTCATCAATGTAAGTACTAAATTCTTGTACTATTTTAGTGCAATGAATAGTAATGTCAAAACACTAAATTTAATACAATACCATTCATCGCACTAACTATTTAAATATTTATAATTTTAATCATATCATCTAATTTAACTAATATGTTTGCGTACATGAGGCATGAGCTTTGTTCTTTTTTCTTTACGGCGGCTATATATATAAAAAAAACTAGCTAAACGCTAGAAGGCTTACAAATAGTTTACAATTAATCTATGACTTTGTACCCAATCAATCTAGCAAACATGAACTTTAGGATTTCTAGCATTAATCTAAAGAAAAGATTGAGACAGTACAAAATCCCAAAGAACCGTTTTGACATGTTTAGTGACACTAAACAACAATTAATTCTGAAAACATCATATCGACCACATCAACATAAGCGCAACAGCATACAAGCAATTCTTAACTTTGCTTGGCAGTCTAGCACTATCAATCCAGGCAACCCACTCCAAAACAGAAGACATAACCGAAATATCTAGCTCCCACCAACGAGCTACTAAAACCCATAGATCGACGGCCATCTCACATGAGAAGAAGAGATCATTAGAAGTCTCAACATCACGAACCGAACCAATATCAATACTTCTCATATCCAGGTTGACTCTAGTAGGGATCCTGTTCACGTTCAATCTCCAAAAGAAGACATTAACTCTAGCAGGAACTAAACGATTCCATCTGGTGGCCACAAAATCAACATCTAAAATCACATCATCAATAAAACCACGAGCCGAAACAACCAAAAACCCAACCGAAACTCCATGGGACCAAATCTAACCATTAGTCTTGTTAGGATTTGCTCATGTCATACGGATATTTATACAGCTAGGAATATGTGAGCCTACGTGGGTCACACACAATATACACTTATATATAATTATATTGGTATGTATATAATAATATAGGTGTATATTTATTATATATGTATTTAATATATGATCCAACGGTAGAATACTAAACGGTTGTTAATTAGTTCGTTTACGATTAGTTAACTATAAGACTTTTTAAGTAATGTGTAATTAAAAGTAATTATACATAATAATTAGTAAAGTCAAAAAGTTAACACCAAGGGTGTGTTTGGTTGTTTGGTTCGACATTCAGAGAGGGAAGAAGGAAAATAGGTTTATACCATATCGTGGGACTAGGTAAACTTAGGTGACTTTTTTGAGTATAAATAGAAGGGTCTCTAGCTCTCATTCCTTGTACCATCCCTTTCTCTTCTTCTTCTCTTGTGGTCAAATGAAACAAACACCCCATAAAGAAAGTTTGAGCTTTGACGAAGTTCTAGTATTCTTAGTTTGTTGGTTTGTGGAACTAGCATTCGGGTGATGTTGTATAACGTGTAGTGTGGATACACGTGAAGGTTGTTTAATTTAGCAACTATAAAAGGTTTCAGCATTTGCACGGGTTTAATACACGTGCATATTCTCAAGAAGCTCTGGTTCTTGATTTAGCTTGTTTTGCTTAAAGGTACCGCTTTCGGTTTTCATATTTAGTTAATTATTGTTGCTATAAGAGATTTATTCCACTGCGTAGCCTCGTAGACTATATGTATAATATTAGGTTATTAGATAACGATTCCAAAAAGTCTGAGATGAGGCGTAACCTCGGAGATTGTTCAAGATCAAGGTCTTGTAATGAAGGAGATCTCATCTACTTCTTGGAGGCTTTCTAAATAGTTCGATAACCAATCCAGGATTCTCTATTGATTCCGCTACTGTACATGATCTTTGGTATTCATCCAAGAGCGGACACCTAGGGAATTGTAATTTTAAAGGCCTTTCACCAAATAATCATTAACCCCAAGGTGGATATCGAAGACCCGTCCCAACACGTTCTTTTACACAAAGGAAATTAGATCAGTGCGTTTTCAAGATGTTTCGGTGGCCTTCAATATCGCAAATCCAATGACTAGTTTTACTAGCTGGGAAATGACGCTCTCTTACACGACAATAATCTCATAGATATCTTTTTCCTTGGTCCACAGCATCCTCTAATGTCACTCTTAATCTCCAAATCCATTTGAACATAAGAGCTTTGTTCAAAGCGAAAATACTACCAACACCCAACCCGCCAAGCTCTTTACTATCCAAGCATTTTTTCCAAGCAACCAATGTCATTTTTCCTGCTTCCAAATCACCTCCAATGAAAATAATTTATACGCAATTGACATCTAAATTTCTTTCAATAAAATTCGGGACTTATAAAGCAACATTATAGTAGGTCGGTAAATTCCTGAGCCACAGCCTTAATATGGGCCAATACTCCCTACCTCGATAGAGTGCCAAGAATTCCACTAGAGTGTTATGCTTAAAGTATCCCACAACTTCTTCCAGTTTAGCTAACAAGACATGTTACAGCCAACGTGAACACCTAGATAAGTAAAAGGCAACACGGGCACCCCACACCCCAAAACGGATGCCAGCTTAGAAGACTCCTCATGATTATTTAGATTGATTAAAGAAAATACCATCTTTCATTTGTTTTATTTGTAGTCCAAGGAAGAAGTTAAGTTCACCTATCATTCTCATCTCAAACTTGTTATGCATGATTTTGGCAAATTCATCACACGTGTCTTGACAAGTCGAGCCGAATATAATGTCGTCGACATATATTAGAACAATGATGAGGTTTGAGCTTTTCTTATTAGTAAAAAGAGTGTTATCTACCATTACCATTTTATATTTATGTTTAATAAGAAAAGCTTTTAAGACCGTATAAAGCTTTCTTTAGTTTATAAACATGATCTGGTTTTTCAAAGTCAATGAATCCTGGAGGTTGTGCCACGTATACCTCCTCATTGATAAAACCATTCAGGAATGCACTTTTTACATCCATTTAGATTAGCTTAAAATCTAAAGCACAAGCATAAGCTAATAGTATCCTAATTGACTTAAGTCTAGCAACTGGGGCATAAGTTTCATCATGATCGATGCCCTCTTGTTGATTATAGCCTTGAGCAACTAACCTAGACTTATTTTGAGAAACAATACCGTTCTCGTCTAACTTATTTCTAAACTATAACAATCCCATTTTGACAAATATAGCAGCAAAAGCTAATCTGGGGTATTACTTCATAGTACAACAGTCATAATCATAGAAAACGACTCGTAAAGAGACGTTCTTGGAAAATTTAGTTATCATTCATGTGAAAAACTTGAAGAGGGGTTGAATAGTTTACCGCTTTTTAATTTAAGGTTTTAAGGTGTTTGTAAAAGTTCTAGATTCGACTTTATGTGAATTCAATACTTGCACAATATAAACAATATGCTTATCTAAACAATTATAAAAGACAAATAATGTAAGACAAGAGATAAGAGTAAGAACAATCAAACTACAACACGATGATTTATAGTGGTTCGGTAACGAAGCACCTCTTCGCCCTACTCTACTCCCCAAGTACCAAACTCAAGAGTTTTCTTCACTATGTCAACAAACTCCCTTATGGCGGAGAAAACCGTACACAACGTTGCTTACACCGATTTATGACACAAAGCTAAATGTCGAGTTCTAATCTTAGCTAGAACCAATCTATCACAACACAACTTTACGAATTGTTCACCGCTTCACAACTTTACGACTTCTTCACAACTTTAAGACTTCTTCACAACTTTACGACTTCACTTTACCACACTACTTATATCACAACTATCTAACACTACTTGGTAAGATCACCACGATCTAACTATACTTACAAAGATAGCCAAGATCTAGCTCCTACACACAAATACAAGATATACAATTGATTTACAAGTTATGATATGGATGCAATAAGATTGTAACAACACACAAATGTGTAATACTTCTTCACTTGATGATAGAAGTATTCTTCTCTTGCACTTTAGAAATTGAGCTTGGATCACTTGGAAACAAAGCTTTATGATTAAATGATCAAAGGATTTTAGTGAGATATGTGGACTGTTTTAGAACAGAAAGAATGAGTGCAAAAGGTGAGAAAATAGTGGGGAAAAGTCAAGTATTTATAAGACAAACTGGAGGAGCGTCAGTCTATGGGCGGTCCCCTTAAATAGGTGGGTGGTCCCCTTAAAATTAAGGGGGCCGCCCGTGTATTTAAGGGGGCCGCCCTAGACTAGGGGCTCCTCAGTTTGTCTTTTGTGTAGGGGGAATTTTCTGGAACTTTTCTAGCCGTTTTAGGTCTGAAAATTTGAATTTCAAAATGTTTATTTTGAATAAAACATTTCTTTTAATTGTAGAAAATGTTTTGTAATGTTTATAAAAATGTTTACAATATTTTATAAAAGTGTGAGGTTGAATAAAAATTTCATTTGATCATAAAATGCATTAAGCATTTATTTATTCATACCTTTAAGTGATATAATTTTCGAAATGAAAATTTACTACTAATTACTTGTTTACGTTTAATTTTACATTGAACGTTTTTATATTTTGTGATTATCAAAACGTAAAGATGTGAAAAATTTTAATAATGTTTTTAGGCATTATTTTTATCAACAATCTCCTCTTTTTTGATGATTACAAAATTTTAACTCATTAAATATAAAATTATTTTTAAACATGTGTTTAGTGAGTTTTATGTCATTTATCCCCCTTTGAATTGCTAGTAAAATCGACGGAATAAATGCTCCCCCTTGATGTGTGCCCCCCTCATTCGAGGATACCAAAGAATCGAGCTATGATTTCTTGGCTACATAAACGAGTTAGAACAATACAAATATTTCTAACATGTAGCAAGAAGGAAAAATATGGCATAATAATAATGCAACCAACAATAATCATCCATTAAAAGTAAAATAGTGTGTGAACCACACTCATGCATACATAAGGAAAATGCTAACATACATGAAAATTTTAAACTACAAAAAGTCTTATAACTAGTAAAGCTCCATAGGAGTATCAAATTGGACATCAAGTGGGGTTATTGGTGAAAGGGTGAGAGTGATGTCCATTGATGCATTTTCTTGAGTTGGAGGTGGTGGAGAAACTCTTAGAGGAGGATATGTTGGTGGGTTCATGTAACTATTGGGTGAAAGTGATGTTGATGAGGTTGGTGATTTGGGTATGTAGTCAATTGAGGATGAATAAGTATCTTTGGTTGATGGTGTTTTGGAAGGTGCATTAGGAGCACTAGGTGATGAGAGTTGAAGTGTGGGTGATGAAGTTTTTATGTCATCATGTGTTAAATCCACAAATAATTGTTTTGGTGGAATGATGTTGATTTTTGGTCTCTTGGAGGCTTTGGAAATGGAAGCTCTAGTGGATGCCATAAATGTTAATAATGGTTAATGAATGATGAAGAAAATGGTGTATTGGAGATTATCGTTTGAAGGGAATTTATAGGAAGGAAATGGTTTGAAAATGGAATGAGTTTGAACTAGTTTAAGTTATTCCAAATTATGTTCGAGCATTCTAGGCAAGGATAGCCGAGACTAGGTAAAAGAGGGTCAAAAAGGAGGAAAAATACTGTTTTACCCGTGATTTACTAGGGAGGTCCCCTTAATTAGGGGTCGGTCCCCTTAAAGATAAGGGGGCCGCCCATTATGAATTAAGGGGTCGCCCTTTGTTGGTTTCCATTTTTCACAGAAAAATGATTTTTCTTAGAAAATTTTTTTTTCTTTTTTTTTTTTTTTTGTTTTTTTTTATTTTTTTTTTTTTTCCTTGTTTTTTTTTTTTTTTTTTTTTTTTTTTTTTTTTATTTTTTTATTTTTTTTTTTTTTATTTTTTTTATTTTCATTTTTTTTTTATTTTATTTTTTTTTTTTTTTTTTTTTATTTTTTTTTTTTTTATTTTATTTTTATATTTTATTATCCCCCCTTTTATTTTTTATATATATTTTTATTTTTTTTTTTTTTATATATATAAAATTTCCCCCCCAATATTTATTTTATTATATATTTATTTTTTTATATTTCTTTTATTTTTTTTTATTTATATTTCCCAATATAGTTTTTTAATTTCCCCCCCCCCCCCCCCCCCCCCCCCCCCCCCCCCCCCCCCACCCCCCCCCCCCCCCCCCCCCCCCCACCCCCCCCCCCCCCCCCCCCCCCCCCCCCCCCCCCCCCCCTTTTTTTTTTTTTTTTTTTTTTTTTTTTTTTTTTTTTTATGAGCATTTGGGCAAAGCTAGCTTGAGCCTCGGTAAAAGAGGGTCCAAAAGCAGGAAAAATACTGTTTTATAGGGCGGTCCCCTTAAGATAAGGGGGCGCCCGTGTTATGAATTAAGGGGCGCCCTTGTTGGCTTCCATTTTTCCCAGAACAACCTCGATTTTTTCTCAGATTTTTTCTGTAATAGTACTTTCTGTTTTTGGTAGTTTATTTGCCAGCAAGCCCTATTGAGTTGTATGAGAACATTTAATCATATAACAAGTATAAAACATATCAGTCATGAAACCAAAGAGCATAGTGATGATTAAATAAAACAACTAAGGTTTAAGTCATACTAGCAAACAAGAACTAAAGTAACTAACAAAAAGTCTTTCCGAATCCAACGGATAATCACACCACAGTTGATCCGACAACCTACACCTAATCAAGTTCAAAATTGTCTTAAACTACCTTTAGATATCTAGGCTCATACACTCCTATCTCTTCAGTCCTTTTTTTTCTTGCTAAACCACTCCTTTAGTGCCTTTCCAAATGACTTGAACCCTCCACGCATCTCCTTGTGCATTTGTTGCGTTTAGTTGAGCAAGGTGATTTGTAGTTCAAAGAGAGTTCTCATCGGTTTGTTCGAAAGCGGAAGGCATATGGTAGTTTGGTAGTTGAGTGGATTGAGGGAGTTAAGATAAGTGGTAGGAGATGGAGTACTTGCTCGAGAAGTTTTGACATCGTCATCGTCATCATCATGTTGATGAGATGACGTGCCTTGATGATGAGAGGACGAAGAGGAGACAGAATGACGCGCCTTGCCACGATCACTTCGAGGTCGTCAAGTTTGTTTTAGGGAAAGAGGACGCATGACTCTCTCAACAATGTTATAGATGCCATTATCAAGATGAGGATACGTTTCCATGACGTGTCGATAAAGATGAGTAAGAAACATGCCATACGGAAGATTTGCGGTTGGAGTATCTCTAGCACATTGGATTCTTTTGACGAAGAAATAAGCAAGATTGTATTGTTCCTCGGCAACAACACAATACAATATGTGAGCAAGACAAGCGGGGAGACGGTCCTGATGTCCTCCTAGTCCGAACATATTTTCTTGAATGAGTTCTTCCCATTGCTTTATGTTGGGGCTTAATTCTTTAGTAAGAATTTGATTTGGATTGAGAGAGACCGTTTGACTTTTGATGGTACGGTCTACCACGACACGTTCCAATTCAAGAAGTTGACGAATGTCGTCGGGAGTAGGAAGTTCGGTGCAATATGATCCCTCGGTTTCTTGAGAATACTTAAGGGATGCAAGGTCCCATTCGTTTGTAAAAATGGCTTGACCATTGTATGAAATTTTGAGGATTTGACCGAATTGAGCGAGAGTAAGAGTTATGAATTTGCGTTGAATCATAAAAGAGATAACAAGATAGCCATATTCATCGGTTTGTACCATGACTTGACTATAGAAGTCTAGAATGAATCTTGGAACAATCGGTTCGTTGATTTGAAAGAGACAATTGAAATGAATGTTAGTAAAAAGACGCTCAATATTGTTGGATTTTTAGTAGGCTTGATCAACAACACGGCCTTCGTGATGTGCTGTTTTTCAATAGGTTTGTTGAATTGGCCAAATGTAGGGAGATGCCGGGAATTTTGGATACTTTTAGGATGTAGGATTTAGTGAGGAGATATATTGGTGGTAGTAGCTTTCGGCATTTTTGTCACCTAAACAAGGATATCACAAATAAAAATTTTACAAAAGAAAATAATAAAGGAAAATAAAGTGAAGTTTTTGACAATTGTGGAAGGTTACTTGACTCTAAAGTAACAAACCTAAGAAGTGATCTTATGTTCCTTAATTTATTTTTGACTTAATCTAGGACGTCGAAGAATATATATTAGTTATATATTTCAACATCAAGACAATAACTCAAACACTCCCTTATCAATACAAAATTTGTCTAAGCTTGTCGAAAATTATGCGTTAAGTGTATATTTTGTTTGACAAGTATAAGTTTATTATTTTTGACTTGACAAGAGTTAAATAATGTTTGTTTTGACTCAATACTATGTTTTTGAAATGTCAAGCCAAAGCCTCATTTATTTTATACCTTTATAAAATATATCAAATGATTATATGACATTATATATCTTGATGAACTTATACCAAAGTTTGTTTAAGTGTTTATACAAGTGACAAACTTAGTGGTGGTTATTTTGCACTCTAAACATTGAATTCTTCATAAGAAACGAACCAAAACACCCCTTTATTTTTATAACACATTATCCATTGATTCGAAAAGTATACATTTAGGAATGTATGTTTCGATGGGCAATGTATTGTTGTTTTAACATGTTTTTGGCATGAATCAACAATGTATAACCTTTGTTTCAAAAAATGAAAAATATGTATATATATTTATATAATTTTCGAGCAAAAAAATTTTGTGACTCAATTCTAATGAATGTATTGAATTCTTATGACTACGAGAATCATCGTAGTTATGGATTTCCTAGTTCTAATCTAAAAATCAAAAGACAAAAAAAATATAATTATACCCAATTTTGATTAAGAACAAAATTGGATGAATTTGAAAAAGATAAGTATAGGAAATCTTACAATAGGTGTTGTTAATCGAGTTGTAGGTGATTGCCCTTTGCGAAATTGGATGAATTTTGAGTTTGGGAATTGGATTTTATGGTTTTTGAGTGTGTGTGTGTTCGTCACACAGTAGCAGGGAGAAGAGGAAGAAGATAAATGGGTGTTTGGTAATTGGTTTTGTAGAGAAAAAGGTCTGTTTGGCTTTTCAGATAGGCGGCCCCCTTAATTAATTAAGGGGCCCACCCATTTTACACGGCCGGTCCCCTTAATTTTAAGGGGGCCGCCACTTGGGGAATTTTTTTTTGAACAAGTTTTGTGAGATATTGAATATTGACAATTTTTAATTATTCATTGTTTATTAAAAAGTTTTCTTTGACTATTTCGGACGCGGATAAATCAAGTGTCAATACATGAGGTGATTTGGTGACTATACTCCTTGCGAATATGATGAATTAATTTCTTCGAGCGAAAAAATTAATTGATATGTTTTGAAACGGGAACGTGTAGATATTGTGGTAGATGAGAGATCGGAATAGAGTTGATTCTTCAACAAGGTGATTTTGATAGACGTAGTTGAGGCGAGCGTCGAGGTGGAAGGGAGTTTGTTTCATCCATAGTGGTTTAAGATTTTTCCGATGCAAAACTAATCCTACTTCTATGTTAATTATTATCCACTAACTCACTTTTCTTCGTCTACGTAAATTCGTGGACATAGAAGATTTCCATTTCATAGTGGTTCATGGATAATCCATGTGAATGATGGTTCCTAATGAACCAATTCTTTTAAAACTAGAAAGCCAACAAATGGCATTTCTAGTGACTACCATATTTCCTAATTATCATTAATACTAAGTATATCATATATCAATCTATAATTTACGTAATTAGAGAGTGAGACGTACCTTAGCCTTCAAGAGAAATTGCATAAAAATCTTCAAGGTAGCAAGCTTTAAGGATGAGGATTTATGGAAATCCTATACGAGTTCTTCAATTTGTTTGACGAAAGCCAAATGATGCTTGTAGATGATTAACCTCGGAAGATATGATCATTTAGCCATTTGGTCCCCATTGTTTCATGGGACCGAAGTTATTGTTTCCGAACATGTTTTGCATTTGATTCGAACACATGCACGGTGAACATCTTCCACATTGAGTAAAGCTCGATTGGTGTGGATGATTCCACATTGTGTGATTAGTGTTAGAGTAATTTGGTCTACCTTGGTCTCTCCTAGGTTGAGGTGTTTTGGAACGAGGATGAATTTTCTTTTCTTCTCGGAGGAGGTGTTTTAGACCTCATTGTGGGTTTAGTAAATCCGACTCCGGGTTTTAAGGAGGGTTTGTAAAAATGTTTTACCTCATCATCACTTGCAATAGGAATTTTAGTATTGTTTATAAGTATAAATTTTGGTTTTGAGTTTGGGTTTGATTCTATCAATTTTTCCTTCGACTCGACTTCTTGGGCTTTTACAAACTTTACTTGTTTGGTTTCGCTAGGTGACCCTTTGGTAAAATTAAAACCTAACCCGGATTTATCTCCGAAAGTTTTTTGAGAACTTATTATTTTCTTAAGTGAGTGACTACTATCATTAAATTGATTTAGCCTAGATATTTACTTTTCTAGCTTTCTATTTTCAAACTTAAGTCTTGACATTAACTTTACATTCTTCTATTATTTTCCTTACCTTTTTCTTTCCTAGATAATTTATCTTTTTAATTCAAGGTTCATTATCTTAATTTTATTTTAGATTGTTTTAGAGTTTTATTTTTAGCCATGGCTTTTATGTCCTATTTTACATAGTCTACTAGATTCACTATTAAGTCATTTTCGTTAGTGATGATAGGTCATCACTAATTATTTGGTTTCGAAAAAGTACTTCATTATAGATGCTTTGCCATAAGACACTTTTGTCATTTGTCTTTTCCTCTTCATATTCGTCGCTATCCCTCCAAGATCTCAACAAACGCTTTTTGATTTTGAATATCTGATAGTTTTGGAACATTCTCCAACGAGATTGATTTGGATCTCCACATTAAAGCATTTTCTTTCGCCTTTTGCCATTTTTTGTCGTCTTATTTTTTGGAATGATTTTCTCTCTTAATGTGGTTGTCTATACGAATCGTCCTGTCTTGAAGGAATCTCTTGAAGTCTCTTCGGGCCACTCCCTGGCGTATCTTCATCTTCACCTATCGAGGTTGATGCTAATCTTCATCACTAGCTTCTTTTTTCTAGCTTTCAAGGCCAATCGATCTACTTTGTTCCTTTTTGCTTTTTGACTGTTTAGAAATCTTTCGTAATTACTTATCCTAAACCTTCAAATTTCCAATGAGTTCGTCAAGTGATAGAGTTGTTAGATTATTTGATTCTTCAATCGCCGTGACTTTTGCGCGCCATTTAGGATGTAATGCCCTAAGAAATTTCCTTACACAATTCTTGCTAGAAAAACTTTCATCAAGTGCTTTTAGTGTAATATATAGTGTAAATTTAGCAATGATTATTTATTGATTCCTCTTTCCAGATCTCATGAATTGTTCATATTGTTGAACAAGAAGATCTATTTTGTTAGCTTTGACTTGATTATTACCTTGATAAGTGATTAACAAAGTATCCTAAATTTCTTTTGCGGTTTGACAATAAAAGTGCTTTTCATATTCTTTACGTGGTAAAGCATTATAAATTACCATTTTAGCTTCATTATTTTTAGCAAGTTTCTTTTTAAGATCATCGTTTTGTTTATGAAAATGTACAATTTCATCCTTTTTAGTTTCGGGATTATTTTAAATAGGAGGAAAACCCAACCACCGGTAATAATATTGCCAAAGATTCTAGATCTTCTTGACTTCAATAAGTTTCGAATCTATTTTTTAATAAATAAATTCATCACATTCAAAATAGTGGTGGTCTTTGCTAGATTGCCCTGCTAAAATTTTTTCGATTCCATAGATCGTTCTAAGTTTTAAAATAAATTTATTTAAATAATCCTTGTTTGGGTAGCTTGATACCAATTGTGAAAAATAGTAAGGGGGTTGGATCGTTTACCGCTTTTTTTAAGGTTTTAAGGTGTTTGTAAAAATTCTAGATTCGACTTTATGTGAATTCAATACTTGCACAATATAAACAATATGCTTATCTAAACAATTATAAAAGACAAATAATGTAAGACAAGAGATAAGAGTAAGAACAATCAAACCACAACGCGAGGATTTATAGTGGTCGGAATGAAGCACCTTATCGCCTACTCCAACTCCCGAGCACAAACTCGAGAGTTTTCTTCACTATGTCAACAAACTCCCTTATGGCGGAGAAAACCGTACACAACATTGCTTACACCGAATTTACGACACAAAGCTAAATGTCGAGTTCTAATCTTAGCTAGAACCAATCTATCACAACACGACTTCACTACTTGTTCACGACTTCACAACTTCACAACTTCTTCACAACTTCAAGACTTCTTCACAACTTTAAGACTTCACTTCACCCACACTACTTAGATCACAACTATCTAACACTTCTTGGTAAGATCACCACGATCTAACTATACTTACAAAGATCGCCAAGATCTAGCTACTACACACAAATACAAGATATACAATTGATTTACAAGTTATGGTATAGATGCAATAAGATTGTAACAACACACAAAGGTGTAATACTTCTTCACTTGATGATGGAAGTATTCTTCTCTTGCACTTGAGGAATTGAGCTTGGATCACTTGGATACAAAGCTCTTTATGATTTAAATGGATCAAGGATTTTAGTGAGATGTGTGGGCTGTTTTAGAACAGAAAGAATGAGTGCAAAAGGTGAGAAAATAGTGAGGAAAAGTCCAGTATTTATAGGACAAACTGGAGGAGCGTCAGTCTATGGGCGGTCCCCTTAAATAGGTGGGCGGTCCCCTTAAAATTAAGGGGGTTGCCCGTGTATTTAAGGGGGCCGCCCTAGACTAGGGGCTCCCCAGTTTGTCTTTTGTGTAGGGGAATTTTTTAGAACTTTTTTAGTCCGATTTAGGTTTCCGAAAATTTGAATTTTAAAATGTTATTTTGAATAAAAACATTTCTTTTAATTGTAGAAAATGTTTGTAATATTGTATAAACATGTTTACACCATTTATAAAAGTGTGAGGTGAATAAAAACTTCTTTGGTCATAAAATGCATTTAGCAATTATTTATTCATACCTTGAAGTGATATATATTTCAATGAAAATTTACTACTAATACTTGTTTAGTTTAATCTTTACATGAACGTTTTTATATTTTGTGATTATCAAAACGTAAAGATGTGAAAAATATTAGTAATGTTTTTAGGCATTATATTTTATCAACAGATATCATCCACATAAATTTAGACCAGCAAAATATCATTCTTTGTGCCTTTTGATGAATAAGGTCTTGTCAATTTTCCCTCTTTGAAACCCATTGTCCAACAGATATGTTGACAAGGTTTCATACCAAGCTCTAGGAGCTTGATGTAGTCTATACAGTGCTTTTTTAACCTTGTATACTCTATCAGGAAAGTCTGGATCTTCAAATCCTGGTGGTTGACATACATACACCTCTTCTTCAATCTTCCCATAGAGAAAAACACTTTTTACATCCATTTGATACACCAAAAATCTTTAAATGAAGCATACGCTAAATTAGCCTAGTTGCCTCAATTCTTGCAAACAGGGCAAAGACTTCATCATAGTCATCCCTCTTTTTTTGTTGTTACCCTTGTGCAACAAAGCTTGCTTTATTTCTTATTACAATTCCCTTTTTCATCATTTTTATTCTACTGAAAACCCATTTGAAGCCTATAGCCCTTTTCATTTGGTAAATTCCACTAAAAGTCAAACTTCTTGTAACTGAATATGTAGATGCTCTTCCGGCATCGGCTTCTATCCCGCTGGAGCCTTTATTGTATGAAATTACCTTTGTAGGTTCCTCCTGTGATAAAAAGCAAGCAAACAACTGTTTTGAGGTCTTTATGGTTTGTTCTTGTTGAATAGTACTGACAACCCAAGTTTCCCTGTCAAATTCTTTGACATCTTTCTTGTTTGTGTTGCTGATTGCAAATCTCCAATCACTTGATCAAGAGGATGATCTTTATGAATTCTTGTAGTTGGAGTAGGACTGACTTGGATTGTTGTATCCAAATTCATGTTAGCCTCTGCACCATCATCTTCATCATCTCTTGAGAAGTCAAATATGCTAACATCTTCCAAAGCAGGCATATTTGGATCAAATGGAAGTTCAATGCTTATTTTTTCACCAACAACATTAACTTCATTTGTGCTAGCAGCATTAACATTGTTAGTGCTGTTAACATTATCTTCCTTCTCTTGATCATTACATTCACTATCTTTTCTTGGATCTTCAAGTATAACCTTCTTTCCATCATCACTTGAAGGTTTGGATCCATCATCATGAGAACTCTTTGGATCTTAGGAATATGGTGGATCAGCAGTCCATAATGGTAGCAAAATGTAATCTTTGACAGGTTCTGTCTCCTTTCTAGCTTGACTTGCATTATCACTTGCTTTTGTACCTGCAAAACCATTAGACTGTGTACCTGCAACAATTGGCTCATAATTCATTGTTCTTGTTAGTGCATCAATATCAAATAGCCAATCTGGTCCACTACCTACAACATTAGGTGTATTCTCACTAAACCTAATATGCAAGTTTTCTTCCACTATCCTTGTTCTACTATTGAATACTCTAAAGGCTTTACTATTTAAAGAGTATCCAACAAAGAAACCTTCATCAGCCTTACCATCAAATTTGCCTAAGTGATCTATGGTATTAAGAATAGTAACAGGACACCCAAATGGTCTCATAAAACTTAAAGAAAGTTGGTGTTCTACCATGAAAAAGTTCATATGGGGTCTTGTTATGAGGCTTAACTACTAACACTCTATTTTGCACATAGCAAGCAGTATTAACTGCTTCTGCCCAAAAAGTAGTTGGCAACTTAGAATCAGCTAGCATAGTCCTAGCAGCCTTAATTAGTGTCCTATTCCTCCTCTCAGCAACTCCATTTTATTGAGGAGTTCTAGCTACACTAAATTGTCTTAAAATACCCTTCATCTCACAAAACTGATTCATTTCTCTGTTTTTGAACTCAGTCCCATTATCACATCTAATCACCTTAACCTTGTGATCTACTAGATTTTCTATACTAGTTATAAAGGACTTAAGAATGCCACTAGTCTCATCCTTAGTAGCTAGAAAGAAAACCCATGTAAACCTACTATAATCATCTGTGACAACTAGGCAATACATTTTCTTCATAAGGCTTTTTACAAATGTTGGACCAAACAAATCCATATGCAACAAGTGTAAAGGAAGACTGTTTGAGTTCTCTATTTTGGACTTACAAGAGGTTCTATGCTACTTTTCCTTTTGACAAACAACATAAGTTTGATCATTTTCAAAAGTTTAGAAGGTAAACCTCTTACAAGTTTTTCCTTAACCAATTTATTCATGGTTTTAAAATTTAAGTGACCTAGCCTTCTATGCTAAAGTTTAGATTCATCAGATGTGGCTTTTGCAAAAAGGCAAGTTAAACCTCCTTTAGGAACTATGTTCTTTAAATCAACACTATACATATTGTTCTTTCTAGGAACTCTAAGTAAAACTTGACTTTCATCAATTAACTTAAAGTTTGGAGATAAAACAATACATTCAGTGTCATTAAAAAGAACACTATTCTTTTTATCACACATTTGTGAGACACTAAAGAGATTAAACTTTAACTCTCTCACAAAATACACATTTTCAAAATCTAGATTACCAGTTTTAATGGTACCTTTTCCTATGATTTTCCCTCCTTTGGGGTCCCTCCAAAAGCAACATATCCTCCATCTATCTCTTCATAGTCTGTAAGATAGGACATGTTCCCTGTCATGTGCCTTGAGCATCCACTATCAATCACTCCTTGATCCTGTAAATCCATTTGTGGATTGCCCTGCACATTAGATAAGAAAATCAGTTTCTTTTGGGGACCCAAGCCATCACTGACTTGGATCTGCCTTGTGCATCAATATAATCAAACTTCTTTAGGGTGATTGATGCACTGTTGTGTTTAGAAACATGGTCTAAAACTTTAGTCTTTGGTTTCCAAACCCAACAAGCTGAGGCCTTAACAACATTAAAATATTCCCTTTAACAGCATTAACTACTGCTTTTGGCCTAGCAGTATTAATTTTTTTTATCCCTAGCAGTATTAACCCTTTGATTAATATTACTGTTTTTAAATGCTGTGTTCTTATGAATGGGCCTCTTAACAGTTGAATGTGCTATTTTAGAAAGATATGACATTGGTCTAGCAGCATTCACTGTTGTTTTTGAGTGAGCAGCATTAACTTGTCTAGCAGTATTAACTGATACTAAACCAGACTTCATTAGTACTGCTCTTGAAAACTAAGTTCTTTTTAGCACAGGGGTGAGTCTTTTTAGCAAAGTTTTGATGATTCACCCTTTGAGCATTGTTCCAAAACAGTTTTACCATCCTTTGATTTTGAAACTGTTTTTGATGGTAATTGCAATCAACTTGCAAATGATCAAAGCTTCCACACACATAACATGCCTTATTAAACATCTCAAAATTGCTTCCTAGTTTTTGAGACATCATATTGTTCCAATTTCTTTGATTGCCTCTTGGACTGTGAGTGTTTTGCCTATGTTTCTCAACTTGTTTAACAGTTTTCCTAGCAGTTTTCTCTTGTTGCTTAGGTTTGACAAACTCTATCTTAGCAATACTAGGCTTAACTGTTTTCTTCTCAGTTTTAGTTTGAGACACATTTTCTTCCTCACTATCTGACACCCATTCTTCAATAATTAGGGCATCATCATTCTTCTTAACTACCTTAGGCTCTTTTTCACTAGACATAGCTTTATTGTTCTCAACTATAGGCTCATTAACAATTCATCTAAACCAATAAAAGACAAATCAGGTGTTGGAGGCATGAAATTTCCTGTGTAGGGAGGTGGAACTGCATTATAATTTTCATAGCCTAAACCTTTCTTGCAATTATCAACAATCTGACACTCTATGATCTTGTTTAAACTTTTAGATGCATTTTCAAATTTATCTACATTAAATTGAATGCTATCTTTTTCTTTTTGAATTTTTTCAAGCTTCTTCCTAAGCTCTCTAATAGTTATTTCTCCTACTTGAATATCCCATTTTAAGCCATTAATCTTTTCTACATAAACAGACTCATTCTTTTTATTAAAATTTAAGTTTTTCTTCCACTGATTCTAAACCTATTTTATAACCTAAAACCATTAAACTAGATTTCTCTAAATCTCTTATATAGTTGTCATTTTGCGATTTATAGTATTTAACAGTTTCCATACAAGATTTTGAACAATTTGAATCATTGGATACCTCTGAGTCAGAACTTGAAGATGAGAAAGCCATGAGTGCATAATTAGGCCCTTCCTCTGCCTGATCACTCCAGTCATATCCACCAAGACCATCACATGACACCAAAGCTGTGGAAGTAGATGTTTCCACAGGCACACTCCTTCTTGAGCTTTCCTTGTTCTTGTTGTCTTGATTTCTTGGAGCTCTGCACTCCCTAGCAAAATGTCCCCTCTTGTGGCAGTTGTAGCACTCCACTTTGGACTTATCAAAACCAATAGTCTCATTGCCATTAACAGTAAGCTTCCTTCCTGTATTCTTCAAAAACCTTCTAGCCCTCATAGTCAACATGGCCATTTGCCATCTCAAATCCATCTCTTCTATGTCATCAGGATGGATTTGTTGCAAGTCCTCATGTGCAAGTTGAGGACTATTTGGTTGACTAGCAAAGAATGAACAAATAACAGCATCACTCAAGTTATCAATATTTGTAGAGTAAGCAGTATTAACTTGAGTGCTAGCAGTAGTAACTCTATGAGCAGCATTAACTGCTTCATTAGAGCTGCTAGTGTTGTTATTTGAAGAGGACACAAAAGCCATGTTCTGTGTGCTTGAACTTGAGCTAGACATCCCTTTAACTTCTGGTTCATACACCTTGAGATTGTTGTAGAGATCATCCATGCTCATTGTATCCAAATCAGCTTTATTCCTCCATACAACAGCATGTGTGTTCCACTCAGATGACAAACTTCTTAATAACTTTTGATTAACATCTCCTTGTGAAAGCTTTTCATCCAAAAGCTCCAACTGACTCACAAGCTTTTGAAGCCTATCAAAAGTTTGATCAAGCATATTTGAGCTTAGAGCAGTGAAGTTTTCATATTGCTGCTTTAAGAGATTCCTTTGACTCTTTCTTGTAGTTGCATTCTCACCAAATCTCTTTTCAATAGCTTCCAGCAACTTCTTAGCATCCTTTATAGAGTTAAACTTTAACTGGTGTTCATTGGGAATGCTCATCATTAAAGTACTTCTAGCTTTCACCTCTAATCTTCTCTGAGCCTTTTCTTCAGCAGTTGTAACATGTATCACTGTCACAACACCTTCCACAGTTGTTATTTTTGGCAAGGTTGCACAATTCTTTATGACTTCCCACAGTGCATAGTCTATCATCTGGATATATTATTCAATCCTCATCCTCCAAATCTCATACTCACCAGGTTTGAGCATGGGAACTTTGGATGCAGCCACCATGTGTACAGAATCTTGATCCATGTCTTTTAAAAAAAAGATCTTGTGTATAAAAACAGGTTCTTCTTTTTCAAAGTTTCTTAATAACCTCTCATACCACTTGTTGATCCTACTTCAATAGATCGAATTCCTAAAGCTTGTTTAATGATTAGTTATATTAGATCAATTTAACACAACTACAGTAGAAACTTTGTTTGAATGTATTAAAGATTATACGGAATCTAATTTTTAATATTAAGAAGAATTATCAATGAAACAGTAATTCAATAAACATACAATTTAACAAATAAGCTCCAATATTATTAATGATAATAATACGAATACTCTTAAAGTATTAGGGTTACAAATACCTTGAAGCTAAGAATTATACGTCTAGTTGTATATCAAACTCTATGCCTTAGGACCTCCTTTTATACACCAAGGAGTCCTAGTTGGCTTACAATAATTTCCTAAGTATCTAAAATCTTTTTTATAAACAACTAATACATATCACATAAGCAGTACTAACTAGCAGCATTAACTTGATATTCACTAGCAGTAGTAACTTCAAGCATATTTTCACTAGCAGCATTAACTTCAGCTGAGCAGTCTTAACTTTGTACTAGCAGTAGTAACTACTTAGCATATTTTCTTTGAAGTTCATCAGCAGCACTAATATTCACTAGCAGTACTAACTGTGTACTAGCAGTAGTAAACACTTAGCATATTTTCTTTGAAGTTCGTCAGCAGCACTAATATTCACTAGCAGTACTAACTGTGTACTAGCAGTAGTAAACACTTAACATATTTTCTTTGAAGTCTCTAAGCAGTACTAACTTTAGCTGAGCAGCATTAACACAAACATGAGCAACAGTAATTCAAACAACATCAATAAGACTTTTAATCCCAACAATCATCGTGATTAGTTTCCTCAAGATCGAAAGTTTCTTCATTTATTGGCTCAATTTCGTCACTCTCCATCTTCCAGTAGTCCCACAAAGCTCCTTTAGTGAATACACCCATAGTTTTGTAGTATACAAACTTTAAGGCCAACCAGTTTTTGAACTTGGGATTAGTAGGGTCCCACTTAATTATTGGGGTGTTAACTTTTTCAGTTCGAGAAGGCAGGTAATATTTTCTAAAAAATTTGGCAGTTAAATCGACCCAACTAGTAATTGATCTTTTAATTCCATCAAACCATCTCCATGCATCTCCAACCAATGAGATTGGAAAAATAACAACTCTGAGTTTATCTTGATTAACATTGGGTAAATCAATTGGGTCAACAATTTTAAGGAAGTATTCGATATGCTCGACCGCGTCTTCCCTATGAGTTCTACTAAAAGCATTCTTGTGTAAATCATCAAGGAATTTTCCTTTCAGCTCATAAGCATTCTTTCCATTCACCGTAATACTTGTAATTCCAGAATAATAATCCGCTTGGTCATTAGTCACGGTTTTTCTTGTTGTTGATTTTGCTTCTCTGTTTACCATCTCTTCTTCAATCAACTAGCTATGATATGTATGACCTGTCACCAAGGTAAAAATATCAGTAGGATTTGTTCTGAAGAAAGAGAAAATAAATTAAGCACGAAATTAAGCTTCTGTTTCAGATCATCGATACACCGTATTCAATGGAACTAAATACACCATATTAATCATTTTGAACGAATACGTTGATTGGATAGAAAGTTGGATACGCCGTATCCAATGGAAGTGGATACGCCGTATCGATTTATCGATCATAACAGCTTATTAAAAAAAACAATTAAATAACACGCAAACAATTAAACACATAAATATACAAGCAAGTATACAGATTATACATATAAACTTGAGCAGCAGTAATTCTAACAACAAGAAGACTTTTAATCCCAATAAAAAATTGTTGGGCAGGGAAAACATAAAGGGATATGATTAATTTTTCCTATTTGGCCCCCCTCTACACTTAAGTTAAACATTGCCCTCAATGTGATAACTGATAACTAGAAAAGAGAGAAAATTAAGAGAAAACGGTACTTCTCGAGGCATTGAGAAATGTAGCTGCGAAAGAGCTATCCTTGAGCATACTTCATAATTTTCTAGATTTAAGCTATATTACCTACATAAAAGTAAACACACAAAAGCACAAAAAAATAATATTTTTGAGGTTTTTTATTTTTTTTAGAAAATAATCAAAGGAAATGAGTTAGAGGAAGGACTCCTCCACACTTAAATAAATGAACGGGTTGCCTCCCGAGAAGCGCTTAATTTTTAAGAGAGTCGTTAGCTAGACTCTTGCTTCTGGAGTTTATTCTTTCGGAAAGAAGGGAGTGACTACTTCCCTTTGGTCATTTTAATCTTCTTCTTCAGATTTAATGTAACATCCCGCTCCGATAAAGAGATCAAGAGTCATATTATGGTGTCATATCAGAACATATAAATGCAAGCGGAAGACTTTATTAAATAAAAATACTAAGTCATGAAACAAAATGACTTCTAAAAGTATTAAAATTCCAACAAAGTCTAAATGAAAAGAGATCTTCAAATGAAAGAAGTCTTAAACATAAATCCAAACAAAGGAAATCTATCAAGGGTCGGTCCTCTAAAAGCTTTCTACTCTCAACACTCAAATCCCAGCTTCCCGCTTATTACCTGCCGTAGGAAAAGAAAAATGCGGCTGAGCTAACGCTCAGTAAACAGATATAATAACAAAAAGGTAATAAGACAAAAGAATGAATGAAACGAATCACGAGAACCTGCTAAACAAATATCATACGAAATATGAATCAAATGAATAAGAATCGAGAAAAATCATAAATGTCTAAACATGATACATGAGTAGACCCTAAACATATATAATCATATAGCCACATAATAAGTTGTACACATGATTTGCAACTCCTGATGTACCAAATGTGATATGGGGTGTATAGCACACACACAAACCATCTCACCTGACTGAAAGGACAATTAGCACTAGGATGCATACATTACGCTCCCTGCAAAACAAGTATATCAGTAGCAAGTACATATTGACGAGTATATATATGATTCTTGATCATGGCTAAGCAATCTCGAACTAAGCAATCTCGAGGCATTTTGTCTAAAAAATTACCACCCGCGGCGGAATTTAACGAATCTTGATCATTATAGTTCAAAGCATTGTAGAAAGTATCGAGTTGATGTAATTCGTTGATACCTGATGTGGAGCACGGAAGGAGATCTTGAATCGGTTTCCCATGCCTCACTAAAAGATTCTCAAATGTTATGGGGGAATTGCTGATTTCATTTCGAAGGTGGTTGTTTTGGTAGGGTGGGAAACATTGGTTTGATAAAACTTTGAAACAAGATATCCCAAGTAAGAATCGATCGAGGGGTTCTTTTTTTGTGCCAATCCGGGGGCCCCCTCGAGGGAAAATGGAAAAAGCATAAGCTTAACCGACGTATTCGGAACGTTTGGAATTCAACGTAGATTGATCTTGTAGAAATATTGAATGTGGAGCATCGAGGATCTTCTTTATCAAGTCCGCAAAAATGGTTTTATTTTGCACAAGACGTGAGCAAAACAATGTTTAGCTCAAGTTGTCCGCGGTGATCCATTGGGGAACAGCGATTGAGTCCTCGTACCTCGGTTGGGTGCTTGGAGCATTGGCCATAGTACGTTGATCGGCCATCGTAACTACGAGAGGAGCTTGATTTTCAATAGGTTCTTCAAGATTAAAAGGTTCAATATTCGGCGGGACTTGTTGTTAAGGACGGTTACAGGTTTGAGAACGATTGCGCATGCACTAATTATGAAAAACACAATATTTTTTGGTAATCGGAAGTTAAAAGTCCATGGTAGCTCTTTAAATTACTCACAAAAGAGCGGAATGAATTAGCACGCCGAAGCGATTTAAACGTGTTCTTCCTTTTTAGGCGATGTTCCTTGATCAAGCCCTCCTTATACCCCCTTATAGTTTGTAATTCAAAGGTGAGCCGATTTTAACGATTAACAACACGATTTGTTTTGTTGGGTTTTTCAATTTTTTTTGGTGTTGCAAATACTTTAGGAAAAGTATTTATAATGCTTTTTGTGTTTTTATATAATGAAAAAGGAAATCAGGAAAATAAAATATTTTTGTATTTTTGTATTTTATATATTCACAAAATAAGCAATAAACTTCACGGAGAAGGTTGTTCAAGCACTAATCTTCAAACGTACACAATAATCGTTTCACAACATCCCCGACATCGGCGCCAAAAATTGATTCTAAAAATAAAACCTTTACTATATATATAAATATAAATATAAATATATATAATATAAGAATTAACAAAGTATCAATAATAAGAATTCCGTAAGGCTTTTTAAAAGGATAATTACTTTTACCCAAAGTCCAAGAGGCTTTTTAAAAGATATTCACTTTTACCCAAAGTAAAAGTCCTAAAAACCTTCCCGGTCGTGTCCCGATGAGGTGTGAATGGAAAATCGAGGTAACGTTTGTGGAACAATGCTTGAATATCACAAATTTGATTTGGTTTTCTATTTCTACAAATAAAATGCACAAACAAGTAAAGGTACGCTAAAAACGAAAGCAAATAAGGCTAAAACACTAAAAACGATAACGGGATTCAAAACCCGTTAAAACACTAAAAATGATAACTGGATTCAAATCTCGTTCTTTAAAAAACTAAATCCTAAAATTTTAACCCTACGAAAGCAAATTTAATTTTTAACAATCCTAAATGATAAAAGAAAATTTTAAAAAAAAAGAATTATATTTTTTTGACTTTTTTTTTATAAATTAAAAACAGATTTAATAAAAAGAATTAATTAAAAATATTAAACTAATTCGAAAAAATCTGAAAAATTCATGAAAAGTACTTTGAACTAATTAAAATCTAAGAAAAATAAGGCGGGTGAAACAGCTTATTGCAATAAGCTGTAATAAGCAGAAAGGGGCTTATAACTAAAATAGGCTAAAAAGTGTATAAAAGAAAAGTAAGTGGAGGTTATAACGCAAAAGACCCAAGGGCAGAGTGGTGGTGTGTGGCGTGTTAAAATACTTGGTTGAGTGAGAGAGAGGTCTTAGGTTCGAGCCTTGCTCACCTTGAATTCTCCTTCTTCCGAAGTATTTTTATTTTGCAAAAATTTTGAAATATCTTTTTAGATAAGCTAAAAATAAGGACTTTTTATAAAAACCTAAAATAAGCTAGAAATAAGCTCTAAAAGGGTGACATATTACTTAAAAGTTAAAAAAAACTAAAAGGCTAACTGTTTTGGCTTTTTAGGCTTAATAAGCTAAAGGAAAAGTGAAATAGGCTAAAACAGCTTAACACCTATAACTAAAAAGCACTAAGGAACCAAAATAAGCAAATAAAATGAGCTAAAAGGACAGAATTACTTACAAAGCTTTTAAACTTAAATGTGCTAAACTGAAAATGCTAAAAAGCTTGAATAAGCTCTAACCTAAGCTAACTAAGCTAAAAGAATCTTATACCTAACTTAATAAGCAAATCTAAACTAAGTTTAAGCAATCCTGACAGCTTAAATGCTCAAATAAGCAATTTGGCCAAAAACTACTAACCAAACAGCCATAGGGACACTTTTCTAGCTTATTTTTAAGCTAGTAAATGGATCCTTATGGCTTAGTAGCTTATAATACTCAAAAGCTTATCCTACAAGCTACAATAATCAGCAAACAAAAATCATTTTGAAATTCAGATAAGCCATGAAAAAGCTAAGTGAAAAAGCTGTTTACACAATATTTTTGGTTTTTTCAAAGGTTTTGTAAAAGACAAATTGGCTTTTGCAGCCCTAAAAATAAGCTAGTAAAATAACTTCTAAGTACAAAATAAGCTAAAACAGATAAAGTTAATACCACAAACTACTTATAAAAGAAATTTCAAGATCAACAACCTACTTTAACTTATCTAAATTTGCTTTTGAAAGATGGACATTTTAAACTTTGAAATTAACTCTTGCAAACCTTGACAGTTTTAACTCAATACTCAAATTACAAATACCTACTTACACACACTGAATTCTACAGCATTGTGAATCAAAAATAAGCATGCTAACTACTCCTAAATGCCCTTAATAAAAAATCTAAACTATAAAGCTTAAAACCTACAGATTCAAACCATGATTACTAAACACCTTAGGAATTAATTTTACACTTTGAAGACTTTTCTAAACTGGCGTATAAGATTAATTTAAGCTTTCCAAATTTGACTTAAGGGTCAAAAGTCACCAAGCAGTATTAACTCTTGTTAATACTGCTAGTGCCAAACACCCCTTAAGAATGTGAAAATCCATTTTAAGCTTATAAAACACAGTTTAAACCTTTGATTTTTTGAAAACAGATGATGAACTAAGTTTAACTAAGATTAATAAGCAAATTTTAACAGACAATAAGCACTTTAGATAAGCTAATGAAATAAGCAGCATTTTAAGCTAAAATATGGCTGATTATGAAATACTTGAACAAATGAAACAAAGACTATAAAATAAGCAAGTTAATCACTAAATGACATGAATAAGCAAGAATAAGCAGATAATAAGCAGAGATAAGCAGTAAAATAAGCTAACAGTTTATAAACTAAAAATAGAAAACTTACAAAGGCCCTTGCTCAAAACAGGGCAAATAAGCTTACAATAAGCTGTTCTACAAGCTCTAGCTTGTTTGAAAACAAGCTAGTATAACCCTATAAGCCCTTCCAAATCCGGCTTATCTTCCAATAGAGCTTTTTGAGTGATTTTTAGTGAAAAAGGCTTAAACACTATAAACTATAGAACAATTTATAGTGCTTAAGTAAACAGCTTAAATAAGTAATTTAGAGGTTATAAAGGATTATAAAATGATTTTAAAACAATGGAACATGAACATTAAGGAAAACATAGAATTTAAACATAAAACCTCAACTTTTCATTAATTCTTAAAAACAGTTACAATGCTTGAATTTTAAAGACAATAAGCTAAAAGTTAACTAAATAAGCTGAAAATTAATAACTGGGTGCCTTTGGAAGGATTACAATGGTCCTATATATAGAGAAACACTAAGGGCCTCGGCCTTTGAAGTGTGTTTCTTCTGTGAGACATTCATGAGGTGTGTTTGTTGTATGAGAGTAGTCTCCAAGTCATCATAGCCCTTCATTTTGAGTGCTCACCAAGTCCTATCATGTTAGCCCTTGAATTCTTATCTTCATCCCTTGGACGAATGGGAAAGCTTAGGATTGCCAAGGTAGATTTTTGGTATTGGTGAAGTGGGGTTAAGGGAAAATGACAATTTTGTTTTGGGGAGCAGGGTAGCAGGTTTTGGGGTGTGGGGTAGAAGATGTACAGTAGAATTTGGCGGGAAGAGGAGTTGGGGGTGTTTGTATCTGTTTTGGTGATAC
>BQNB010056523.1:0-38638 GCA_026074375.1 Tanacetum coccineum | reverse complement strand
CGGTGGTAGAAAGAAATTGTGTTTGAATGTGTGGTTGTTGAGTCTTGAAATAATTCTTGAAACTACACGGGATTTTACAATACCCGACGAAACCGGGAAAACAAGCTAATGTTTTACGGGATTTTACAAGTCAAAGAAAGAACCGCATAATTTAGAAAATTTGAGTTGATAGGTTTTAATTAGAAAGTTACTAGTTCGGTTCCAACTGGTTCGGTTCCAACTGGTTCGGTTCTAACTGGTTAGGTTCCAACTGGTTCGGTTTCAACTGGTTCAGTTCCAACTAGTTCGGTTCCAACTGGTTCGGTTCCAACTAAAATCAACTCGTTCGGTTCCTACTTAATCAACTAGTTCGATTCTAACTGAAGAAACTAGTTCGGTTCTAACTTAAGAAAAACTCGTTTAGTTCCAACTGAGACCAACTCGTTCGGTTAACTAGTTCGGTTAACTCGTTCGATCTTCTAGTTCGGTTGTAACTGAGACGAAACCCAAATTTTCAAAACTCAAAAAGACACATTTTTGATTGGTTTTTTGCAAAAAATCTTGTACAACTAGTTTTACTAACCCTATAGGAATAAGAAAAATGACAACTTTAAGGTTTTTAAGCCGAAAAATTTTAAATCAAGATTTTGTTCTTTGTAAAGGTTTTGAACACAAATCAAAAGACAAACACAAAAACTAAACACACCACTCCATTGCTCTGATACCAACTGAAGAATACTAGCACTCTCTAATGATATTATGCAAGAACTAGAGAGAGAAGTGGGTTGGAAGGTTTCTAGAGAGAGAAAGTAATAATGAATATGTGTGTGAAATGTATGAAATAAAAACAACCAACCACCCTCTCCAAGTCATGGAGAGGGTATATAAACTACCTACTTGGCCGGCCATGGGCCTTAACGGGCTTTCCATGGGCCTTGGGCCAGACTAGATTACTAGTCTATTCATATAACAAACTACGGGCTAAGACTATTACAACTTGAAAGTGACCGATACTTTTCTTGTTTCCAACAGGTAATATATCATGAATATGTAATCGTAATTTTTTAGTTAATGTTGATGTAATATTTTCTTAATGTATTTGATACTTTGTTTTCTGAATATAAATGTTCTTATATGCAACGAATATAAAAGGAGTAACGAATACTTAAAAATAACTTTTGATTACCCATAACGACTCACATTATAAGTAAGAAGAACCTTAAAATACATCAATGTCTACACAAACACATACATACACCAAAAATCATACATTAAAAATACAACAAAGCATGATCGACTAAAATACATCATGAGTTTCATAGATAAGCATCATGGTGTTGTTGTACTTAATTTTATGATTCAGGTGTTCAATCTCCTCCTTAAGACGTGCAACCTCATCCTCAAGATGATATCGCTTTTTCTTGTATTGTTCGTTAAAATCAGTCAAAAAACCACAAATTTCGTCCATAGTACCTTTGAGGTTTGAAATACATAGTAGTTTTTCCTTCGAATAAAAGCGATCCTAGAAAGGTGGTGGTGGTGGTTTTACAACAACACCAGCTAGTAATTGTAGATGTTCTCCAGTAATCAGCGATGGTGGTTCTTGTGGTGATTCGGTGATGGTAGTGGTGGTTGTACATCAACAACAACCAGTGGAAGTGGATGGACTTCAACAATCAAAGAAGGTGTATCTAGTGGTGAGTCAGACGAAAGTGATAGGTTGGTTAAGTCATGTGGTGGTAATTCAGCCTTTAACCGCTTATGTGATTTATTGCTTCATGTAATTGCAATAAATATTGTTAGGTGGTATAAATAGATGGATGAGCATGAAATATCTCCCGCCAAATAAAAATATCAATATTACATCGCCTCTTACCACGGTAAATCGCTACTACTTCATGACGTGACTAGACGATAAGAGTAAGAATGTATCTTACATTGGTAACTGTAACCAGTTGAAGTATCACAACCCATCGTCTCCTATCGCCTTTTATTGGGAACAAAATCGACTCTTCCCGTTTAAATATTAACGTGTGAAATTATTACTTTGTCACCCGTAATTATTGAGTAACAACGATGGTAACTTCTTTTTTTCAACTTCCTATAATTAATGTCATGTTGGTATCACCTCTATAAAAACACCATAATCCACATTTCTAATCTTTACCTTTCTATTATTTTACAAAAGTTTCACTCACTATTGAATCCACATAACCCATCCTTTTACTAAGGATTAATAATGTTTTATTGATAAGCACATAATGAAAGAAAACACACCTACTGAAGATGTAAATCTACCACTAAAACTGAATTATGAACAATTCAGGAGTATTTATACACTTGAGAAAGAAACTAGCTAACTTATAACTAACTACTTCTAGAAGACTTGTAATTAAATATCTAGTAACTACATTCTATTATAGTTAACTAACCATTAATTAAGTAGCAGCTTCATCTTTGGTGGAGTAGCTAATTTCTTTAAGCTTTGGACTTGAGCAAAGTTGGGACTTTCTTGTTCTTGAGCTACATGGGTGTTTGGCATAGTAACATTTGTAGTAAAATTATCCCCTCTGTAAGTTGGCAGTATGTAAGGATCACATATGTCCAACTTGGATAGACAATCGAGTATAATACCTTAGTTAGACCTTTAGTGAGGATATATGCCAATTGAAACTTAGAAGGGATAAAGTAGGAGGAGATGTGACCTTGTTTGATCTTATCTCTCACAACATGATAGTCAATTTCAATGTGTTTTGTTCTGGCATGGTGTATCAGATTATTAGCAAGGGATATGGTTGAGACATTATCACACATGACCAGAGAAGGAGTAGGGACAATGACTTATAGATCCAGTAATAAACTTTTAAGCTAAGATATCTCGCAAGTACTATCTGTTAAAGCTCTGTATTCAGCTTCGGTTGAGCTTATTGAAACCACTGCTTGCTTCTTTGACTGCCAAGATATCAAACTGTATCCTAGAAATATTGCATAGCCTGAAAGTGTCCTTCTTGTTCTTGCATAACTAGCCCAGTTACTATCATGGTAAGTAGTTAGGTGAAGGTAATTTTTGATAGGGAAGAACAAACCTTAACCAAGACATAGTTTGATGTATCTCAGGACTTTGATGAGGGCATCCAAATGTAAGGATCAGGTACTATAAGAGTATTGAGTTAGAGATTGGGCTGCAAAGGATAAATCTAGCCTTGTGATATTTAAGTAGAGCAACTTACCAACCCATGTCCTATAGGTAGATGTATCAGGGAGTAAATAACCATCTGTGGAATTGATCTTGATTATTGGGTCCATTGGTGTGGCTATAGGTTTGCTATCCATGATGTTTGCACATTTTAAAAGTTCTAAAGCATACTTTATTTAGGTCATTATGAGGCCAAAAAAAATTCTTATGAACTCAATGCCAAGGTAGTAGTGTAAAGGTCCTAAGTCTTTGATATTGAATTTAGTGTGTAGGTGATACTTGATAGTGGATAAGAAAAAATAGTCTTTGCCAACCAACAGGATATCATCTACATAGACAAATAAGGATGTGAGAGTACCCTGATAAGTGATTGTGAAGAGAGAAGTATCAACATAACTTTTCTTGAAACCAAGTTGAAGTAGAAAGTTTTTAGCTTCTCAAACCATTGCCTATTAACCTACTTCAACCTATAAAGTGACTTAGTAAGTTTGAAGACTGTGTTGGGTGGTAACTTTTGAGTCTAACCTTTTGAAACAGTCGTGTAAACCTCCTCATGTAAGTCACCAAGTAGAAAGGTATTGTTGACGTCAAGTTGCTCTATTAGGTACCCTTTTTGAACTGTTGTGGCAAGGAGAGTCCTCACAATCACCAATTTAGCCACATGAGCAAAAGTCTCTTTGAAATCAATGCCTTCTTTTTGATGCAATCATTTTGCCACTAATCTTGCTTTGTATCTCTCAATACTGTCATTTACTTTTAGCTCGATTCTGTAGACCCGTTTGCAGCCTATGGGTGTCTTACTAGAAGGGCGAGTGGCAAAAATCTATGTCTTGTTATGTTCAAGTGCCTTAATCTCTTTATGCAAAGCTTCTATCCATTTAGGATCTTTTGATGCTTAGAAATATGAGTGGGACTCATGAACACTATTTACATTATGTTTGAAATGAAAGTATGGTGATAACAAATTTACAATTAATGTAATGTGAATGATGATGTTTGCCAGTGATATTATGTAGGAGTGATTTGGGTAGTTGGTATTGAAAACCTTTGAGTGAGTTAGGGAGTGTTTTTGTTCTTGTGGACTGTCTGATGGGAGGTGGTGGTGGTGTATTTTATGTTGTTTGGTTATGAGGTTGTGATACTGTTTGAAGTTTGTCAGCTGATGGTGATACTGTGTGTAATAATCCGCATTTTAAGGTCATTCTATGTCAATAAATATTCAACTATTTTTTTAAACTTTTACGCGTTTACTTTTAATTTTCATCGTTTAGTTAAATCGCGCAAACTAAAAATCAACATTCAATGTAAACCGACATCAAACAAATAAAAGTTTACGTCAAACAAGTGTTATATTATTTTTACGAAAATAATAATTAATTATTTTATTTTATTTTTATACGTTATGTAAAACGTTTACGTTTCGCACCTTGGAACCTTTTTGCATACATGTAAACCATTCTACCTATCTACACTTAATCAAATTCTCATAATTATACTCAATACCCAAAAATTATATCATTTCTACACCTACACAATATATGGCCGGTTATACATGTGTTATAAACACAAAAATAATACAAGATTTCCCTTCTAGAAACTAAGTACCATCTAACTAACTCTTTCACTATCTTACTAACCTTCTTACACAATCCCACCACCTTTCTTACACAATGTCATCTCTTTCCTTACTTTTTTCTTATAACACTCCACCCTCCTCCTAGAAACCATGGTTTGGTGTTAGTGGTTTTACAAGATATTTTGAGTATAAATAGGTTCCTATTTACAAGATTTCATTCACTCTCATTTCACTAGAAAAATCACAAGTAAAACTCTCCATATTACTAAAAACATACAGCTCATTTTGAGTTTACAAAATATTTCATAGTTTTTATTTCTACAATATTACAAGTATACAAGGGTGATTAAGGGTTTATTCTAAGGTGTGTCAAGTTGGTTTGCAAATTAAAGGTTTTGTTTTGGAAGCAAGGGTTATACAAAAATAAGTTAGTGTTTTCATAGATTTAGTGTGTTCATAATCTTTATTTTTCACTCAAGGTTCATACACAAAACCCTACACTTTCATTCTATTTATTTATTACATGTATACATACTTATTATGTTGTTAAATCACCATCTAGTCATTTTATAAAATTTACAAAGAAATCAAGGTTTATACAAAGTCAAGTAAATATATAAACATGATGGAAATGTGTTTAAAATATGTTAGAATGCAAGAAAAGATTTATTTTATATATTACATGTGTGGTTAATTTATATAATTAATTGTTACAAATTTATTTATATAGTTTTATAAATAAATAATTATTTTTGATATTTTTATGAACACATTGGAAGTAATTTAGAGGACTATTATTTAGTGAACTATAATTATACAAAAGATGTTGTATGGTTAATTTAGAGGACTTGAAATTATAAAAACATGATAAAAATTCATAAAAACAAAAAGTTATATATTTAATTTGGGACAGTTTGTTTGTTCTGGTTTGGCACGAGTTTCTAGACAATTTATAATCTAAAACATATGTTAGTACATCTTAAGACGATTTCATACATATAAAGAACTCGAAAAACGAAGTTAAAACAAGAAAGATATGAATTTTTCAAGATTTCGGTAATTAAATATATAAAAAATATTTTTATATAAAACAATTTATATAATCTGTTTCTGCACAGATTTTATTGCAGTTTATAAACATAAAAATATGATAGTACATCTTCATACGATTCCGAATATATAAGAAACTTGAAAAACGGAGTTATAACAAAAAAGATATGAATTTTTAAAGATTCACGGCACATTTAAATTATTGACAGCTTTTGAAATTGTGAAAACTGCGAGAAAATTGTGAACTTTGAAATCGGTATTTTTGAGGGCTTTCGGGTCCGATTCAGCTTAAGTATAAAACTACAAACTTGTTTGGAATGATGTTTTACTATAAAATAACAAGTTTTCGAAGCTTAGAAGGGTGTAAATTGTGAACTAGACATCATGGAAACTTGATAACTTTTATATAAAATTTTCTGCATTATTTTCCTGACATGAATAGTGTCAGTTCTTTTGGACTATAAGAATTCTTAGAAAATATTTTATCATTACTTGTATAAGATTTATACGCGGTTCAAAACCTTATAAATATTATTTAGAAAATACTTGAACTATATATTATGACACTTTATAAATAATAAAAATACTAAATCAAGTGAAATGACTATAATTAATTTTATAGTTATTAGAAAATGTTTCGAAGACATACACTTGGGCATTAAATAGTAAACGTAACTTAAACATTATTTCAACTCTTATAACTAAACAAAAACTATTAGGTGTTGATTTAACTTGATAATGTACATTGTTGTATTTATTTTAAATATATTACACTTTTACGACCTATAAATAAATAGGTTGCATTTCGCATCATTCGCGATATTTCACTTTATTGATTTTGCTATAATCAATACATTCACTTAAGGTAAGTTTCATAACCCCCTATTTTACTTGTTTTAAACTATTTTAGGGGAGAATACATGCGCATTTAAAAACTCGTTTACATACTTGTTTACAAACTCGTTTACATACACGTTTACAAACTTGTTTACACACTCATTTACATATCTCGAGGCGGGATACATTGCTCATTTTACAAAAGGACACAAGTACAACACTTTTTATGGTTTCCAATAATTACGTAGCATGCCTAAGTAACGATAACCCACACTGCCCATTATCATGAACTGTTAATTACATTGTGTAAGCGCGAGTGTTATGAATAGATCTATTTAGGATTGACATCCCCGTTCGGGTAAGTAGCTCTCACTAGTTTGACGGATTGAACTAACAGACGTACACCATGTCGGATTTGGGATGTTACGGGTTGACATCTACACGGGGCATACATTGGCATTAATTTGCATATATTCATGTCATGAGCTTAGGGAATCGTAATTACATTTTGTGATATTGTATGTGTTACAATGTCATATACTTTGAAATCTTGTGATCCACACTACTTTCATTGAATGTCACTAGTTGTTAAACACTCTTTTATGATACCGTGGTTCTCTTTTGGTACTACATGTACATTTACATAAATCTATGAACTCACCAACTTTATGTTGACACTTTTAAGCATGTATTTCTCAGGTCACTTAGACGCTTGGCTTATCTAATGTGCATTGGAGTCCAAACTTTACAAGATTGCATTCATAGATTTCTTCTTACATTTAAACTATCAAATCTCGTTAGATTACTTTCAAGCTTTTCATTATGATGCAAACTTTAGAACAAATATTATAACAAGTTCAATTTTAATTAAATCAATGAGATTACTTTTCAAACGACTCATTTAGAGGTCGGTCTCTTGTATCTTGTGCTATTGTATTATGAAGTAACGCTCTCGGACATAATTCCGTTGTGACCTATTTTAGGGGTGTTACAATGTGGGTGTTTGGATTGGTGAAGTTGAGGGTATTAGAGGTGATGTAGGTGAGTGTGAAGGAGATGAAGGTGTGTTGTTGGATGTGTGGATTGATTCTGGTTGGGTTGATGGTGTTTGAATAAGTAGTTGTTCAAATGAGAATTGTAATGGAGAAGTGGAAAGGAAAGGTGCGCTGTTCAAATATGACATTCCTTATTGTAATTATTTTTTGAGTGTTAAGGTCATAGAGAATGTAACCTTTTTGGTTTTAAGGATATCCAAGTAAGATAGTTGGGGTGGATTTGGGATCAAATTTGTCTGAGGTGAGGTTATATACATTGGCCTTGCAACCAATAACTCTGAAGTGATCAACTAAAGGTAGTGAATTATAATGTACTTCATATGGGCTCTTGTTTTCGATGGCTCTTGAGGGTAGTCTGTTTAATCCCAATAGTTGTTTGTACTTCCTTTTACTCTTGCATTTTGTTGTGGGGTGTAGGGTGTGAAGTTTGATGAATTATTCCTTTTAATTGGAGAAAGGCATTTAAGTGTCCATTTAGGAATTTTGTTTTGTTGTCTGATCTTATGGTTTTGATTAAGAAATTAAATTGGGTGGCAACATAGGTATAAAATGATTGAAAAGTAGATGAAACCTGATGTTTTGTGGGTAACAAGTATGTTCGTGTTGCTCTTGGAAAATCACCAACAATTATGAGAAAGTGTTTGCATTTATTGACTGTTGGTTGTTTGTATGGACCTCATACATCTAAGTAAACAAGTTCAAACATTAAAGAAGCATGTGAAGTACTAAGAGAAAAAGGTAAAACATGTTGCTTTGCTAAAGGACAAATTGTACAAGTTGTTTCAAAACTATATTTAGGTAAAGAAGATAAAGCCTTAAATCTTTGAAGTACTTGAAAGGAAGGATGTCCAAGTCTGGAATGCCATAGATGAGCAAAGCTTGTGTGAGAGTGAACAGCTAAAATTGTTGGTATAAGTGAGGTATTGAGTGTGTATAGTCCACCATGTAGTGATCCATGAGTGACAAAACCATCATGTCCCACAAAAATGCATTGTTTATAAGTGAAAGTAATTGATGAGTGCGTAGTTACAATGAGTTTTCTTATTGAAATGAGATTGTATATGAAGGTCGTATGTAGAATACTCTTGTGAGTACTAGGTTTGATCTAAGTTTGACTCATCCTACAATATCAACTTTTATTTGATGTCCATTTGGTAAGCTTACTAAGATTGGGTGTTCGAATGTTTGGATGTTTATGCATCATGTTAAGTGATATGCAAATGTGATAAGTAGCCTCACTGTCTATTATCCAAATATCTAAGAACTTGGATGAAAAAGAAGGAATACATGAGAAATTACCTGCCATGTAGGCTAAGGTGCCAACAGTAAACTCTTGTGGATTATTCTGAAGCATGAGAAGCACTTGATTGAGTTGATTTTGCAGTTGATCCATCCTTGAGTGCACAAATGTATCAGAGGAAGTAGATGGTGTGTTTGGTGAATCAGAGAGGTTTGGTGGTGCATTTTCGGTTTCTGACCAACTCATCACATTTACTACATTGACCTTGGAGTTTGAGCTATTTCTTTGAGATGGTGGAACATATTTGTTTTAAAGTGGATGACCATGTGGATAACCAACTATTTTGTAGCATTCTTCTCCATAATGCCCCTCTTTTATGTAGTTTGTGTAGTAAACTCCTTTCTGAATGGTGTCCTTCTTATAGTTTGGTTGGGCGGATTGGTTCTGTTATTGATGTGTTGAGGTCTATAGTTGTTGGTTATGTTGAGTGTGGTTAGAATTGTCATTGTTTGTTTGGGTGTATTCCTCTGCATCTCTTTCTGCCTCAAAATACTATAAACTTTTGACACCCAAGGTAGTGGTTGAATCAACAAGATTTGACCCCTTACATTTGTATAATTCTCATCCAATCCCATAAGAAACTACATTAACCTCTTCCTATGATCTATCTCTTTATTAGTTCTCCCATTTCTAGAATCATAAGACAAACACAAGCATAAGGTGCCTCTAATGCATGTAGTTCGCCCCATAAACCTTTCAACTTGTGACAATACAGTTTAATTATGGTATTTCCTTGTTTTAAGTTTGCAATATCATTTTAGACTTGGTAAATTCTATGACCATCCAATTAAGAGCAATGTTCATTAAATTCGGACCATAAAGTAGTAGCAGAATTGACAAAACTCAAGTTATTTCCTATTTGTTCAGAAATAGTATTCAAAACCCAAGAAATTACCATGTCATTTGCTCTTTCCCACAAAGATCTGAGTGATGAATTAACAACGGGCTCTTCATACTCACCGTTAACCAATTTTATTTTGTTCCTTGCATTTAGTGTAATCATCATAGACCTCTTCCATGTGCTATATTTCTTTGATCGTGTAAGCTTCTTTGAGTTGAGGATGAGGCCTGGGTGATCATTTTGACGAAAGTGAAGTGGATGATAGATTGAGTTGATGTCACCAGTGTTAGAAGTGTTTGATTGTGATGAATTATTAGTGCTTGGTGAATTAGTCATGGTGAATTGAAGAATTAAGCAAGAATTCAATTGGATTTGTTAATGGATGTTTTTGGCGGGAAATTTGTTATGAAAAAATTATTCATATTTGAGTGATTCTTGATGTTGTTTGATTAGAAATGGTTGTTTTGTGGTGGTTTGAATGTATCTAATTGAAGTTTGTGATGATTTGTGGTGGTTTGTGGTAGTAGTAGTTTGTTAGACAGTGTTGGTTAGTTGTTATAGTGGTGGCCGGAGTTAGTAGATGTCGGATTTTGTTAGCTAAGCGGATTTGCTCTGATACCATATTGATACATAAAGAATGAAAGAATACACACAGAAGGTGTAAATCTACCACTAAAACTTAATTATGAACAATACATGAGTATTTATACACTTGAGTAAGAAACTAGCTAACTTGTAACTAACTACTTTTAGAAGACCTGTAAATAAATATCTAGTAACTAGATTCTATTAGAGTTAACTAAGCATTGATTAAGTAGCAGCGCTAATCTCTTTAAGCTTTGGACTTGAGCGACTTGCTTGTTCTTGAGTTGTAGGGGTGTTTGGCATAGTAGCATCTGTAGTAACATTATATTTGTTCTTTGAATTATGTTTACTAGATTAAATTAGGGATGATATGGGAAAATTAAACATTTATATGAAGACAGACAATTATTTCAAAACATTTAAAAAAGAAAGGTGATCGAATAATGATTTAGGAATGGAGAAAATAGCTAAGATAGAATTAATAAACATATATTAAAAGGAAAATGATGTATCTTTCTACTTGATATATCTACATAGCTTTGTACTTATATAATCATGACAAGTGAATTGATCAGTGAATGTAATTAAGAAAGAGAATTAGTGCATTACACATATTATAATTTGGTATGGTAAGAAGATAAGAAGAAAGATATTGTAAAAGAATATAACATTGCTCATATTAAAATGGGTCTAAAATTGTCAAATGGATTACTTGTTAGTGAATCCGCACTCTCTACAGAGTGTTTATGTGTTGCCTTTTTTTCTCTCATAAATAAGTTGAACATGATGCAAAATCAAGTCACTAGGTTTATACTTCGGATTGGCCGGATTGTCTATATGTCCAGAAATGAAATGTGAGCCTCAGGACCCATAATTAGTATGTTATGCACGTAAATCCAGTACATGAACTCACAAGGAAAAACTAATACTCACTTATTTCACAAAAAGGAATTGCATACGTATAAAATTATGTAGTGCATGTTAGTCGTATTATTTTGTAACGGGCTAAACCCGAATTCATATTTGTTAGAGTTTGTATGCTATATATGTAATGATCCTCATTATCAATAAACACACAACATTTACCATTCTACATGGTATCAAAGCTTTAGGTAAAACCCACCACCAAAAAGTTTTCGATCCTCCGGTCATCAGCTACTAACTGGTGATCCGGAAGGATCCCCGTTTATATATTCTTCGCTTTCTTTTTTGTTTAAATTTGCTCATTTCTTCGCGCATGTTAGACACAGGATAGGAGATTTTGATCGGACTCATATGCTCGATTGGTATTAGTTTTTGGTTGTTGAGCTTTGTGTTGGGATTTATTGTGATCTCTTAGCATTCCGTCAATATTTGCATATCATGTCAGATACATTCGTATGTTTTGGTTTAATTAGTTTTTTTTCGTAGTAGCAACCTCGTAAACATTATTTCGCAAAATTCTAGTCGTCGTAATTGACCTTGTACGTAGGTTGAGAAATCATACAATTAAATTTTTCATCATTCACAAAATATGTTTTTTTGCCGTTGGGGATTATTGTTGTTAGGGCCACTAGTTGAAAAAAAAATGGCGCTCCTACATAAAGGCAAAGCAAGCCATGATGTATATAAAAAAAAGTCACAAACAAGCAGGAAGTCGTTAAGCAATAAACAACTTTGTCGCTGATTACAACTCTGTCTCCATTCAAACAAAACAATAAAGAAGATGAGGAAAATAAGAAGCGGCTTTCAACATTCATCTAGTGCCCCGACCCACGGATGCCAATATTGTTCATTGTATGTGGTTGTTTCGTCATAAGTATTTAGCATATGGCACTCTTAGTCGCTACAAGGATTGTATTATAGCGAATGGTAGCAAGCAGTTAGAGGTTATTGATGTTAATGAGACTTTTAGCCCGGTTGTAAAACCGGATACTATTCGGACTGTTCTTAGTTTGGCTACTTCTCGACATTGGTCAGTTCGTCAGCTTGATATCAAGAATGTCTTCTTACATGGTGGTTTATCTCAGACAGTGTATATGCATCAGCCTCAAGGGTTTCGGAATTCTGCACATCCCGACTGGTTGTAACTCCAGTCGGGCTCCTGTTGATACTGAGTCTAAACTTGGAGATGATGGTGATCCGGTATCTGATCCAACATTATATCGGAGTCTTGTAGGTTCTCTTTAGTATCTTACTTTTACTCGTCCTGATATTTCTTATGTGGTGCAACAGGTTTGTCTTTTTATGCATGATCCTAGGGAGCCTCATTTCTCGGCTCTTAAACAGATCTTAAGGTATGTTCGTGGTACTTTAGATCATAGGTTACAGTTATTTTCATCTTCTACTACATCTTTAGTTGCTTATTCGGATGTGGATTGGGCTGGTTGCCCTAGTACTCGGCGATCGACTTCGGGTTATTATGTATTTCTTGGCAACAACTTACTTTTTTGGTCCTCTAAGCGTCACCGACGCTTTCTCGTTCTAGTACTGAGGCGGAGTATCGCGGTGTTATCAATGTTGTTGCTGAGACTTGTTGGTTGAGGAATCTACTACGTGAGTTCCAGACACTTTTGTCTTCCGCTACGCTTATTTACTGTGATAATGTCAGTAATGTTTATTTGTCTTCTAATCCGGTTCAACATTAGCGTACGAAGCATATAGATATAGATATTCACATTGTTCAAGATTTGGTTGCTGCTGGTTAGGTTTGAGTTCTTCATATTCCATCACGTTATCAGTATGCGGACATTTTCACTAAAGGTTAACCTTCGACTTTGTTTGAGGAGATTCGTACCAGTTTAAGAGTTCGGTGTCTTTCCGCTCAAACTGCGAGGAAGTATTAGTCGTATTATTTTGTAATGGGCTAAGCCCGAATTTGTATTTGTTAGAGTTTGTATGCTATATATATAATGATCCTCATTATCAATAAACACACAACATTTAACATTCTACAGTGCATAAAAAAACATTGTCATGACCTATATGATTCTTATTCCATGGTTGAAAAAAGTACAATTATTAAGTTTCGCTCTGTAAAAGTTAAAATATCAAATTGATCGTCAACCAATATAAAAAGCCAATAATTTTAAAGAATTGATTTAAACACTCATGTTTATTATCGACACACTCAACTTTTCGCATTATATATTGATACATTATTTACTGTTTGCTTTATTTAGTTACACTTGAGTATGCAAATCAAAATATAAAAAAATAGGAATGATACTCTCACATCTTTTTCACATACAAAAATCCACACATGTGTCAAGTGACGTAGACCAATAGAATTGTATTAAATTTTATCTTTCTTACTTTCACATCTAATAATTAACTTACATATGTGGGTGTGAATTTTTTTATGTAAAAAAGGTGTGAGTGTAGCATTTCTAAAAAAATATGTAAATCATTTCCCATAATTTTAACATGAAAAAGTCAGCCCTCATGGGACTACCATCTACAAAAGTCAGAAACTGTCATAAAGGATATGAAGCAGACATATCCATAACCATACATGATACTATGATAGTATGATACATACATGTAAAATAGTAAAGTACATAGAAAGAAAAGAACGAGAGAAACTTATTGATATCAATATAATTTCCTAGTTATTAAATGCCTAAATGGTGATGTTCAAGAAAATTAACATGATGATCACCCAAAGAATAAATAAATAATTATATAATAACATTTGATTAGATTACGACAGGGAACTGCAGCACCAAAAACTCAGCAGAAGCTCCAAAGAGGAATATCACCAATAATATCGTCTTCGATCAACAACGAGCATGAAGGATCAAACAATATTGACTCCTCGTAAATCATTTCGTTATATATAGGTGCATCCATGTTATACCAAGACCATGGTTCATACATGCTAGTATTAAGTGATTCACTTGCCAACAATATTTTATTGTCTAGAGGACTGGGTACATGCGAAAACGATGAAGATGGAGAAGAAAGCAATGATGATAAATCAGAAGGTGAATCGATTAACAATGAGGAATGGGGGTGTGTTGTAGTGATGATAGGATCAGTGGTGGCTGCTGCTGCAGCCGCCACTTTTTGGATTGATTTTGGTGACATGGCACTTGTGGAATACTCGAGGTCGTTGTAGTGATGAGGAGGGAAATTGAGATTGGCTGACGGCCCTTTTAGGCATAAAAGGGCCGCGTCATAGGCTCTAGCAGCAGCCTCAGGAGTTGAATGTGAGCCTAGCCATATTCTTGTTTTTTGATTAGGTGCTCGAATTTCGGAGACCCATGAACCCCAAACCCTCATTCGTACTCCTCTATACTTCTTTTTACTCAACGTGTCTAAATTGGGATTTCCATCTTTCCTCTTCATGTGTTATTGAAGCTCTTATGTGCACACTTTTAACTTACGAAACAGATTGAAATAGGGAATAAGTGATGATGAAGAATATAGCATATTGTGGATTTAATTTATAGTGTTTTGAGTGAGGCAAAAACAAGTGAAATGGATGACAGAAAGTATTTCTATTCAAATATTTTCGATGACTATTTTGGCATAAACCTCCTGCAACTATCCTTTTTTGTCATTTGAGTCCATAAACTTTTTGAACAATGATACATTTCTCGTACAAAGTATAACACGACATTTGTTAAAACAATGCCTACATTTCTCGTACAAAAGTTCAAACATTCAATTTCAAAGGTTACACTGTTTTAATAAACAAATCTGAACTTTATAGAAAATGTTTAAACTAATTACATTCAATATGAGATTTTCTTTACGATAACTAGTTACCATCTTCCTACGTGAATATAACTATATTATCGTTATGTAATGTCGCTATGTTTTAGATTGAGGTGTGTTAGATGATAAAAAAGGGGACACGAGAGGCAAAGGGAAACAATAACTTATTTGGAGCATGCATGAATTCTTATGTAGGTTGGTTCATGTTTATGTCATTGAGAAATTAGTTGAAGTAAACATCTTTTTAGAGTTTGAAGGACTCATATGGAAATAAATGAAAGTAGGGGTCAAAAGTTAACTATTCTAATAACATTTGAGAGGGATTTCAGGAGTCTTACATAGAAAATGAAGTCATTGAAGGTTCCATACATTAGTACATAACTAAGAAGTTTCCTAAGCCAGTTAAGAGGGTAACCTTAATAAACAGCTATTGTTAAAGAGTGTTTTTGTAGTAGTCTCTAGTACATGGGAATCAAGGGCATACTGGTAATTAACGTGTACACATGTGTCTCCTTTTCATCCAATATTGATAAAAGTCATAAAACACAAAACATCATCTTCAAACCTTTTTTATGACCAATTATTCAAAGATTAAGCCCATAGGGGTTTGTGAATCTTTTATAATCTGAAAAACTAAACGACATGCATAAAAAGATACTTCTATTAATTAATGAACAAATAGAATACTTAGAATGCACAATAGTTAATTCCGAAGTTTTGGAACCGCTAATAAGAATGTTCAATGAAGCTTTTAAATTAGCAAACGAAACATTTTTACACGCTTATCGTTATACTCATATTCAATATCATGTCATGCACTTCGAAGTAGAACTATAAATATTAAGAGAGCAAATAACATAATGTGGTGACACTTTCCATAATAAAACTCCACAACATCTCACATAGATACACTTAAAGTAAGGAGTAAACGGTGTGTTTTATTTCATTAAGATGTTTTGAGTCTAAATCTAACTATCACGTCTTACTCGTAAGAGGCGGTTATAATTTCTGAATCTAAATGAAAAAATATTGTTTGTTTTTTTCATAATTGTCTTAATGGTTTCAATCATCCGTCTTTTAAGTATATAATAAACCATAACAATATATCTTATAAGAATAATATTTGAAAAGAAAACTAGCTTGTTTCTAACTTAACGAACCCGAGAAATTCATACCAACGCTATTTATAGTCCAAATTATAATACCAAAATTCATATAAGCCCACAAAACAAAATTATAACATATACACTTGAGCTAAAAAATTATAGTGCCTTAATGTGTGTTGTTCCAATTACAAACCCACTAACCTATATAATCAACCCAAACCATAATTTAACCGTAAACTTAAAGATTTATATATGCACACTACCTTATTCAATGCCACATAAACCTACCAGTACTATAATATTTTCAGTCACCAACATCACAGAGTAATAAACCTACACCACTAGCTTTCTTACAAAGGAAACACAAATAAAAAACCCTTAAATTTCTTATATCAATGGAAGCTAAAACAAGAAAAGCCACACCCTTTTGAATCTTTTTTTTGGAGTGGTTCTCTTGTTAATTTTCGTAACACACAGTAAGATTGTTATATTAATAAGAACCGATGATGGTTTTATATAGATATTAAAGATCTTTTTATAGATAAGAAGAAATACCCGAGATCTATTATATTTTTTTTCTTTTTCATCTTTGTTCGATATTTGTGGAGTTTGGAAACATAATGAAAAGAAGGCAGTAAGACTTGATTCTCAAGTCTGACTCATTTAGATATGCAACTCTCTGTCTGACTCGAAAAAAAACAACCGAAATATCTGACAGCGTCTGACTAGTCAGACGTCAGACTTGGTTCAAATGTTTTTGGCAAAAACAAACACACCCTACAAGGCGAAACTGTAGCCCAAGTAACTACCTATCTTATTCTTCTCTTTTAAATGTTATGTCATCCACGATGGTAAAGTTTTTTTTAAGTTTAACAGTATTTCATCATATAATACATCATTTTTTAAGAGCAAAGCATTTCATTAAACACCAAAAGCCCAAAGGCCATACAACCGGAAGCCATCGTGAAGAAGGCTAAAAAAAGAAAAAAAGATACATAGTAGAACCACACAAAAAAAACAACCAAAACCCTAAGCAAACGACCTTGGGTAAAAGAGAGAAAAACCCCTAACAATCTGTCCGAGGAAGCAAAGTCTCTTTAGGATTTTAGAACCAATCTTGGAGTTTACAAGAAACCAACCTCTTTGGAGGATCCCGTTCCAACCAAAAAGCGAGTTTGCTTGAGCCATCGGGAATATATTGACATGTAACTCTTCATCTTTAGTCTCAGAAATGGCATTAACCACCTTATTTCTCCTTTTACATAAGCTCCAAAGAATATACATACAAACACCCTGGAAAATCTTATGAAAGCGAGAAGGCGGAAATTGCAAAACAACACCGCCAATCACATCTAAGACGTATTTATCATGAATAGAATGATCAATAGCCTACCATCAAACAATTAGACCAAATACTAAATTCGCGTTGTAAGCAATGAGAAGAAAGACTATGGTCCAAAGATTACTAGAACCTCAAACCACATACATGGCCTAAATAATGGAAAATGTCTAACCCCTTATCATCAAGAGTAGTAAAAAGAGGTAACCTGTTTAGAGCAAGATGCCAAACTAACAATATTGATTTTCTTAGGTAAAAGAGGGTTTCACTCATGGGTCTTTCCACTTCCATTGCTAAAGAGAGTGTCATCATCAATCAATTTAGAAATGTGTTTCACCAAAAAAGAAGTCACGTGGTTTAAGAGCCACCTCTAACCATCAGTGCCTTCATAAAGGCATAGACCACTAAAAAGGGCAGATAGATCTTGGATTCCCAAGAGAGTATGCGAAAGGAGGGATACACAATCCCACAAGAATCCCCATTCACCGCTATCTCTCACCCTAACGATCACTAATATCACAATCTTTGTTGTTTTCTAAGGCAAAAAGACGAGGGAATCAAACCATAAAAGTTGGTCCACAATCGAACCACGTGTCCTTTCAAAATAGATTATTTTCTCCATTACCAACCTTTTTAATAAAAGAATCTCCAAAAGGAATACCCATATTGTCAATGACAAGACAATCAGTAATGCCTTCCCACAAACCTTTTTTTGTATAGCAAACCATTCCCACTATTAGAGGAGAACCTACCATCAGCACCATGTAAAGAACGGATGACACGCTGCCACAAAGCATGAGATTCATTACAAAAGCGTCACCTTCACTTTGCTAGAAGACTCGGGTTCTTAGCATGAATGTTACCAATATCGAGACCACCCGCATTAAAATTTGCCAAAACAGAACCTCACTTAACCCAATAGAAACCTTTTTCGTAATCTTTATAACCCCAAAAGAAGCGAATACGAATTCTTTCCATCATACTAGTTACTATTTATGGATTCTAAGAAGAGATAAACAATATAGAGGGAGGCTACCAAACACGGCCTTAGTGATAGTAAGCCTGCCACCGAACGAGAGAAGCTTAGCTTTCCAAGAAGACAGACACTTGTTGAGGCGGTTAATAATTTCCAACCACTTATTCCTCTGAGACAAATCCTTACCAACTGGTAACCCAAGATATATAAAAGGGACAAAACCATACTAGCAATTAAAAGTTTAAGCAACCTCTTTAACCCCATTGATGTTGATACCAATACCTCTTTGCAAGATTGAGACCAAGGCCAGAAACATCTTGAAAACAATTAAGGATAGTAACAAGGTTCCTGACATTCCTTCTAGACCACTTCCCAATAATCAACGCGTTATTTGCATATTGCAATAGCGACGTATTAACCTCATCGTCATTAAGAACAAGCCCTTTAAACATCCCTTTGTTGCAAGACTCTAAAATGAACACTCAAAGAGCTTCCATGGCAATAAGGAAGAGAAAGGGAGAAAGGGGGCCCCTTATCTCAACCCAAGTTCCATATGAAACTCACATGTAGGAGAGCCACTAACGAGCACAAATATCGAGGCCGAAGAAAGACAATTTTTAACCCAATTACACCATTTTAAACTAAACCCCATCTCCTCCATGACATCAAGATAAAAATTCAATTAACATTGTCAAACGCTTTCTTGAAATCTACTTAAAGAGAAGCATTTTAATATTTTCCCTCTTCGCATAATTTACGAGCTCATTAGCAATAAGAACACCATCTAAAATCCGATGATCGGAAAGGAAGGTCGTTTGATTAGGGCGGATAATCTTCTGAATTATACATGCGAGTCTAGAGGCGAGCAGCTTTGAAATCACCTTATAAATACACCCGATAAGGCTAATAGGCCTATAATCCGTAATTTCAATAGGGTCAGAACACTTGGGAATTAATGCAATAAAAGATGGATTACATCCTTTAGCAAGATGGCCATATCGTTCAACGTGCTTCACACAGCTAAAAATATCACCTCGAAGAATTTCCTAATACCTTTTTATAAAGTTGAAGTTTATACGATTAGGTCCGGGCGGTTTTGAACCCGAACTATTCCACAAAGCCACTTTCACTTCAGCAAGTGTGAACTCAGATTCAAGAAATGAAGCATCCATACTATCCAACTGATGGAACAAGGAGCTGTATAAAGCCTTTTGTTTCTCAAACTCCAAAAGACTTTTTAGATTTATTGAATCATCTTTTTCACTAATGTTTGAATACTATAAAGTCATCTTTATTAACATTCTCCCATGACAAAAGCTTTTTATAATTATAAAAGCAACAATCTGGTAACAAACTTGCTCAAACGCTTGGCAAACTTCTAAGCTTTTGTTAAAAGCTTTGCAAAAATTCTTTAACTACAATGCCAAAAAGTCATTTATTTGTATATAGACGGTTGTCTAGAGCTTACAACAGTATTTTCATCATCATGGCTGCCACAGACTCTCAAAGGTCTTCGCGTCAAATTTTGTGACAATAAGGTGTTTTTATTTAAAGCTGAAGGTGAACTTCCAAATCTTGATACGATGCATCTATGGGAACTACCCGAACTGAAGAGCATCGGTATCTCATTTCCATCTTTAGAAGCTCTCAAAATCTCTGGTGCGACTAGTTTAATTAAGAGCTTGCACTGGTGTCTCATGATCATGTATCTTGAAACCTTATTTTTAGAAAACTATTTGTTGCTTGAACATTTTATCTATTTTGATTTGCTCTTGGCACGCCTTAAGTATGTCGTGATTAAATCTTGTCAAGAGTTGCAAACTTTGTTCAGACATAGCAACTCGATCGGTTGGCTACAAATTTCCATCTTTCAAGACTCTACAACTGGAGGAACTTCCAACGGTGAAAAGCATAGGCGCTACTTTACCATATCAAGAAGAGATATGTATGATCAAATGCCCAAAACTGTAGGTAGATGGGATGATTGGTGGTCAGAAGTGACTCGACACACTTCCAGCATGGGTACAAGTATCTCATTAACTCGTTGCTAAAGAACTAATCTTTTATAACTTTCATGGACTCTGTAGAATAAGAAATACATTTGTCACTCTTTTTATACTCTAACCATAATGTTGTTAAACCACTCCCTCGTTTTCTGACCCATATAAAATTCTTGGTTCCAAAGTTCAGCCCATCTTCCGTGTTTATTTATTCGACGCATGAAAGTTGCGAAATTACACAAATGGCCCATTGGGATTCGTGATATCCCGCAGAGACCCAAATCAATTTTTTTCGAAAATAACCAACTAAATCGCTACCCACTTGTAGCGATATTCTCGAATTACACGTGTCACCCAGTTAAAGTAACATAGGAAATAACAAAGTGAAATCGAAGCCCTAATTTTATAAAAATAAAGATCGCTACTCTTGTATAGCTGATATGTGAGAAATCACATATCCTTTTTATACCAAAAAATAGCCCTAAAATGAACAAATTATGCAAATTAAGTTTGTATATTGCTTGTTTTGTCATTTGTGATGTGTAGGAACGGATATTGCAAAAATCATAAGAAAACGGTCAAAACCGGACAAACACGAACACGGGAACGGATAGAGTGCACAAGAGCCGAGAATTATCAAGCTAAGGTCATCAAAAGTCAACCCTTGGTTAACAATGGTCAACCCACAAAATGCCAAAACCCTCAAAATACCATAAAAACCCTTATTGTAAAATTAAATTCACAAAAAGTCCCAAAAACCCTAACATCGTTATCTCTTTTTTATTAAAGAGATGACGGTCGTTATCTCTTATATAAAAAAAACCCATTTACCTTTTACCCGAGCCCAAGATATACACCAGCCCAATTTCTTTTTACCCGAGCCCAAGTCAACACCCTTCACCCTAGGTCAAACAACGTTATAAAAAGAAAAGAAAAGGCGCAAAAGGTTGTTTTTACTTTTCATCATCTCCCTCGATTAACCCTTCATCAAAAACAAAGGGTAAATCCCAATTGACTACGTGTCTAAAAGATTCGAGTACTAAGCATTGTGTTGGCAGAGCAAAACGTCATCAAGTGCTCTCATTTGCTAGAATTAACAAGGGGAATGACACGTTGGATGATAACTAACACACAAAGAGCGGGATTTTACACTAAATCCTTTGTTAAAGAAGCATACAACTCCCAACTTATAGGATTGCCATGCTGGCAATCCGCATGCTCACACATCAATCCAACGGTTGAAAGATAGGATCCAATGATTGGAAACAAATGAAGGGTGAAGATCAAGGATAAAGGGAGCGTGTAAAGAGGCCATGAAGCTTCTTTATTTGGATATAAATACAAGACCATCCTCACTCACAAGATATCTAGCTTAATTGAGGAGTAGTGTAAAAATAGTTTTAGCTTATTGTAATTTTCTAGCTTATTATCATTTAAGTCTTTGTAATATTCATTTTAAAGCCTTGTAATCTGTTTTAATTAATAAAAGTTTGCACTTCACTTTTAATCTTGTTCAATCCTGTTTTTACTTAATGTGCAATGATAATCAATATGGTTTGATAAATCTCAATAAGCTCTTCATAAGCTGTCTTAGTTCACTACTCAAGCTAGCTATATACTCATTTAAGCTCTTAAAGCTTAAATGAGCTTAATAACTCTCAAAATTCACTCTCAAATATACCAAAGCTTATTAAGGAAGGGAAACCAGACATGGATGGGCTTTCAGGACCTCACCAGCTTATCCTCGGATAAGCTGGAGCTTGTTGATAGCTCAAAAGAGCATTTATAAGCCTTGTTTTGTGCAAAGGCAGTTGTAAGTTCTCTCTTTATATTTAGTAGCTTAAAATTGCATTTCAGCTTATAATTGCTTATTCTGCTTATTTGTCTGCTTATTTATGTTAGTTTAGCTTACTTATGCTTATTATAGTTGTCTTATGCTCATAATGCTTAATAATTAGAATTAAATCTTAGTTTTCTATATTATGTCTTAAAAACTGTCATAAAAATCCAAAAATAGTAGCATAGTGTCTTAGCTTATTATTCTGGCTTATTTGATTGCTTATATTGGCTCATTAAGTCTGGTTTTAACTGTCTAATATCTGGTATTAAAGTTTTGTGCTTAAATTCTCAAAATTATAAGCTAAAAATAAGATTTAGCAATTTAAAAGGGTGTTTGGTTTAACCTGTTTCATGGGTCAAAATGGGTCAGAATTAGTTGTGCCTTTTGGGTCATGTTAGTTTAGCTTGAAATCATCATAAAAGTTAGCCATTGAAAGTTTTTAAGTATTAGATATCAAAATCATAGCTTATATAAGTTGTCTTTTAAATCTATGAGCTCACAGCTTAGTTTATAAGCTTGTATGATTGGACCTTTGAATCTTGTATATTTGTGATGTTTTTGTGTTGATTCAAGACCTAAAAGAAGTTAGAAACAAAGTCTAATAGCCTGCAAATTGTGTTTGAGTCTTTGTCATATTCTGTCAAAAAATTTGGTTAAGTGTTTTCTTTGAGAAATTGCTTTTTCAATTGCTTATTGTGGCCTAATCTGAATTTCAAAATGTTTTTTGAAAGTTGTTGTGTGTTCTTTAAGGCTTAAACTTCATCTGTTTGTAGGTTAAAAGTTCATAAGGTTCTGTTTACTAGCTTATTTTTAAGTTCAAAAGTAGGTATTTGTTAAGATTGCAAAATATTCTAAGTGTTTAGTCTGTGTGAAATAGCCCTTTCATCAAGCTTTTTCAGGGCTTAATTGAGTTTCAAACTCTCTTTTGATCAATGATTATTGTAGCTTATTGTTTAATCTTTTTAGTGGTATGGCCCTTTAAGCCATAAGGTTCCATCTTTGAGCTTATTTTTAAGCTCAAAAGTGCTGCCCCTTGCTGTTTGTATGTAGTTTTTAGCTTAAGTGCTTTGTCTTATTTGTGTTTATTTGCTTATTTTCCTAGCTTATTTAGGATTAATATTGCTTATTAGTTTAGTTTAAACCCAATTTAGCTTATTTCCTTTAGGTTCAAGCTTATTTGAGCTTATTTGCAATTTAGCTTAAAAATTTTAAGTTTTACAGCCTTTTAGTTAATCTGACTATTTTAGCTTATTATAGCTTATTTTGGTTGCTTATTTTTGTTCTTTGTGCTCATATAGTATAGCTTATTATCTGATCTAGCTTATTTCTCTTTTGCATTTTCTTGTTTGCCTTAAAAGTTAAAACAGTTAAGTCATTTAGATTATTTAGCTTATTCTGTCTTATTTAGCTTATTCTAGAGCTTATTCGTGGTTTATAAAAAAGGTGTCTTTGTAAAAAGTGTTTATTTTTAAGTGTTCTCAAAAGTTGTAAAAAAATGGCAAAAATAAAAACACTTGGGATAGTGGGAAGCCCCGGGTGAGCAAGGCTCGAACCCGGGACCTCTACCACCATCAACCAAGCGTTTTAACATAACACACAACCATTGTGCTACAATAGCTCATCCGTCATTCTTTGCACTTGTTATTGTTTTATTACCTTTTTAGCCCATTAAGCTTATAAGCCCATTTTGATTTTTAACAGCTTATTTTGATAAGTTGTTTTGCCTAGCTTATTTTTCTTAGGATTGTCATAGTTTAAGCAATTTTTCAGAATTTTTTTAGATTTATTATAAAACGTTTAGTATTTTTTATATTTAATTTTCCTTTAAATCGTTTTTAATTCATAAAAAATTATAAAAAAGTCAAAAAAATATAATTCTTTTTTAGAAAATTTTCTTTTAACATTTAGAACCTAGGAAAAATAGATTTGCTTTCGTAGGGTTTAAATTGCAAAATTTCATTTTTAAAGACGGGATTGGTAATTCCCGTTCACAATTTTTAGTGTTTTTTTTTAAGTTAAAACTTCTGTTTTTGTTCTAGTTTTCTTTGTCTATCTTTTTAGTTAATTGACTTATAAAACAAAAAAATATCATTTTTAGGACTTAATTTTGATAATTAGGGTTTTTAGGTCCCTTTTGGATTTCATGTTTTGCGTTTTTTTTTTCGTTAAAATTTGTCTTCCCTTAAGTGTTTTTTTTTAAGTTTTTGCCTTAATTTTCTGTAGTTTTAGAAAACCATAATTGAATATTGTCCTCGCATTCAAGTATCGATTCTCTAACGACTCTCGCTTTCCATTGCATTTCCTTCGTTTGGGGATTAACCGACCGGGAATCATACTACGGAGGAATTGACTATAATTGTGATTTTTTGATTCTTACCTTCTTATTTTTATATATTATATATTATAAGTATATCTTATATTTATATTTATACATTATATATTTTAAAATGGTGTAGATCAAACATCATCAATAGCGATTAAAAAACAGCTTTTGTCAGGCGCACGTGGTGTCAAACGCAATAAAAAACAGTGGGGCCAGACGCAATAAATGTAAATCGCGCCCAAGGTATAGTGATATAGGGATTTTTTTTAACTATTTGTATTTAATAAGCTAGAATTTACATTATGAAATGATGTATTACTGCTCTACAGTATGGAAATGATGTATCAATGGTAACTGTTGTAATTTTTTGTTTTTTCTAAAATTCGAATTGATTATGCATTAAATGAGAAAGTGATACTTTCTACAAACATGCCTATGTTTTTGTAAAAAAAAAACAGTTGTTGATTCAAGAAGTTGAAGCTTTTGTTGTTGTTTGTTGTGTGTTGTTGCATTCTAGACTTACTTAACGGTTTTTCGGTGGTTTAGAGGGGGTGTTGCTGCGTATTTTTTTAAAGTGTTTTAGGTGACTTCCTGTTTTACTTGTTTAATTTTACGATGGAATTTGACCCGGTTACGGTCTAATATTTTGATTTTAGATTATCACAATTTAATTTTGATGTTTATATGTGTAGTAATATATGGTTATTTATTTACTTGATAATTTAGGTACCTCGTGTTCTTGTTACTTGTAGAAGTAAGTTAAAGTTACTTAAACTAGTTAGAGAAAAAATTAGTGGCACTAAACGGGAAGCACTATTTCGTCAATCTTGTTTTGGTTGGGTATTAGATCAAAATGATTGGACAGAGAATTATATCTTAATACATTTCATGTTAGGTCAGCAACTTAAGATAGAAGGTGATGGAAATGAAAATGTCCCTTTGTATTACTATATAACTAATAATATTACAATACAATTTGGGAGAGAGGAATTTTGCCTGGTTATTGGTTTAAGGTTTAGGGTCGAGAATTTAGGTGACTATAACGACAGTAAGTTGCCTATTCCTTTTAGGAGACGCGTTTTTCCGTCATGTTTAGACGGGGAGCATATTACAGGCAATATGGTATTAAGAATCATTGACGACGAGTTGTTTGATAGATTACACGACGACGATGTTGTTAGCTTTTGTTGTCTAGGCATCTTGCAGCTTGTTTTATTAGGTGTGAAAGGTAAACGTTGGATCCCTGACTGGATGTTAAGGTTAACAAATGACAGAGTAGGTTGGGACAACTATCCTTGGGGTTCGTATGTGTGGCCGACATTGTACTCCCAACTCAAGAATGCAAACGTTAGACGTTGGCCGAAATTATATGCCACTCAGCCTATAACTGAAATTTATAAAAAATCGTATTCAATCTTTGGATATACTTGGGCATTCAAGGTATATCATAATTTAGTTTATAATATTTAATTGGGCATTTAAGTTATATGTATAACGTAAAATAATTAAAGCAATGTCTTTTTTGTAGACTTGGATTTTGTAGTCTTTCCGAGTAACGGCGACTAAATATTATAATCGTTACAATCGGTATCCTAGAGTTGCTGCTTGGAAAAAAAGGGGAAGTTTATGGGAACCATGGTTCATGGTTTTTTTCATGTGAGTTTCATTTAATTTTATAGTTTATTAAGTTGATTATGTTATATAATTCATAACTAATTTCCTTATTTTCTTTTTAAGGGAAATATGCCTGCTGCAAGATTGACACTAGATGAGACCAAGGCTCGATCGGACTGGTGGATTTCTAGTAGGGCATACTTTGACGGCTGTATTAGTCAAGCTGAACGAGTACCTCGTCATTTAAACCGTCAAAATATGTATGAAGTTCCCTCAGAATTCTATCGACAATTTGAGAAACAAAAACGAGATCTTGAAAAACAAAAAAGAGAAATTGAAGAAATAAAAAAAATGAAACTGATCAGCGAGAAACGTATGAAAAAGTGCGTAAATTTATAAAGGATATGAATGTTGAGCAGTTGCGACCAGCAAATATAGGACCGATAATTGTCAGCTAACATTATGGGATAAGTGATTTAAGTGAATTCCCAAGCACGCAGGTATAAATTTTGTGCATTGAATATAAAGAAAAGTAAGTAAATAATTTTTTAGCATTTTATTGGTGTCCACAGGGTGGTCCCTCATCATTCCAGACACATCCAAACAGTATCTCCTTCTTCAATATCGGTACGCCAACGCATTGGCAATCCCTAATGCTGTCGCAACCTGGTTCATCAAAATGGCAAACCGAAATGTCGTCGCAACCTGGTCTATCAAATTGGGAAAGCCAGATGCTGGCGCAGTCGGCCACTCCTTATTGGAAACCCGCTTTCCCCTCGCATCCTGGTACTTATAATTAGCAAAGTCCGATCCCATCTCATATGGGTAATCCAAATTTGCAACCCTCTATTGAGAGGCATCACGATGCTGATGGCTTATTTAACTAGGTAATGCTAAATTTATATACGAATATGATTATATGATATTAACCATCATGAAGTAATAAATGTTTATTAATTACTGTTTTTTAGAATATACTGAATCGAGGAAAGAGGGAACATCGTCCTAGCTTTTATAAACGGACTCTATACATAGAACAACCTCCTACTACCGTTTTACCCAAGCAACGTGGTAATAAAAATAAGAATAATGTCATGAAGACTAATTTATCACCTTTGAATCTTGGGAATGCGTTTGATGATGAAAATGAAAGAGGCGCCGACGTTATTTTTTTGGGTGGTCAATTCACTAGTAATTACCTAGTATATGAAAACGTAGAAGATAATTGTTAGTCTTGTATATAAATTAATAAATAAACTCATGAAAGTATGTGCATTGATATTGGTTATTAACTTGGTTGTTTAGGTGAAACGAGAAAATTATGTTAATTACACAAAATTTTTAAATGACCCCGATCAGATTTACTTAGATTGTTATATGAAGGGTTATTCAATTCCAGTTGCCTTTTGGCAACAACAAGTTCCACATTTGTGTATGCCTGAGAGGTAAGTTTATTAATAAAAATTTAATACATGAGTTATTTCAATTTTTAGCCAATAACATCTATTTATTTTGTTACTTGGTTTCTAATCAGCACATGAACGCATGGATGGAGCTCTTAATTAGGTTTAGGCGTAATAGTGACTCGTGGACAGTGGCGTATACAAATATAATAAGTGTACATTCGGAAAATCAACGTTTTCTGATAGAGACGGACCAACACACTATTGAAACATTGGATGGGTCACGCGTTCGTATCCAGCATGGAGTGTTATTAATTGGGTACTTATTTCGTTACTTATTCATATTAAAACTATTAATACAATTTATGTATGATTAGTATTTAATTAGTTATTTAGTTTGACATAATATATTTGTTATATATTTGTAGGTGTTTCTGCCCATACATGTTGGAGGAAATCATTGGGTTACGGGTGTAATAGACTTACCCAATTCTCATATTTATGTGTTCGACTCCCTGCGTAACGATTGAATAAAGTAATTTGGTTATCGATCCAATCAATTCAACTATGGACACCTGTAGTTAATAACAAATTGCAAGGTCCCCGCCTTCCGGCGTTGTCGTTTCACTGAAACTCGAGGAGACCCTATAAATTTCCAATTTTCATACATGGATGGTTTGGTATAGCATGTCCCTCAACAACCAACTACTCATGACAGTGGAGTCATCACAAGTTTGTAAATCTCATGAATTGTGTTCAAAAGAATCCAATAGTGAACGTGATCATCAAGGAGTTTTTGAGACAGTTAGAAATAGCATGTGTCAATGTTTTTATCTGTCTAGGTGTGAGGATACTAGAGATTGTGATTATGATCTAGTTCTATTTATGATATATGGGTATGTATAAAGTCCAAACCTTTGTGTGAAATAAATATTGTATATCACTTGATAAAACAATATAAGTAACATTGCATAAAAAAACACTACAATCGATGAAATGTTGTAAACAACTGATTAAAAAACATAAACGACATAATAATGATAATATGACAAGAGTGCCACTTACCAAGACGGTATCTTTATTTATGAAAAGCTCAAACCACATTTCCTCATTGTATGTTTAGGTAATGCTACGATGGTTTAGGAGTAAAAACAGAGACATTTTTAGTATCATAGCAGCTCCTACAGTAATATCCTTTCCATAACCACCCTCACCAATGACTTTGTGATGTATTGTTCTAGGTATTGTACCTGATATATCTTTCAAAGTCATATTTAGATCGCCAAGCATATTCAGAGAACAAAACTTTACTATTACAACAATGTGGTCAAGTTTTCCCTTTTTCAAAAAGTTGTTGATGTCTCCCAAACATCCAGTTACAGTGCCACCAAATGCAATCACATAGTTAGTGGCGCTAACCCACGCCCCACTGTTGAAATCATCATCCTCACCCACATCCTTAATTATTTTTGGCATATATTTTTGTGTTGACATTGAAGCCCCATCCGAATCAAGAATAAAAACCTTTTTTTAAGCAGCTTGGCTTGTTGAACAATACCCGCGAGACCGAGTATTATCCTAACTGGATTTGGGGTTGAGGGATATGGTTTAGCACGTGTGTTACTAGATAGTTGAACAACACCTGTAGGACCAGGTATTATCGTAACTGGATTTTGGATTAAGGTAGATGATTCAACATGTTGCTATATGGAGGAAGCAAAAGAATTTTAAAATGTAGATACGGAAATCATCTATATCAGAACGAATTCTCCATGGATCATTTTGTTATTTGAAATTAGCATCCATTGAGATAGTACACTAACAAGTTGTTGGATAAAATGAAGATATGTGGGATAAGTTTATATTATTAAGACAATTCCAATGATTAATATATAAACATTGAGTTTACAAGTCACTGGCGATGGTTTCATCACTAAGGATTGGACGCGATTTAGCACATGATTGTTACTATTCACTGACAGATTAGACAATTCAATAATAATATATAAACATTAAGTTAACAAGTCTTTGACAATGGTTTCATCACTAAGGATTGGACGCGATTTAGCACATGATTGTTACTATTCACTCACAGATTAGACAATTCAATGATAATATATAAACATTGAGTTGACAAGTCCTTGACAATTGTTAAATCACTAAGAATTTGACGGGATTCAGCACATGATTCTGATAGTTTTTAAACATATAAATAGACCTTCAACTATAAAAAATTCAAACACAAACCTTTTTATATATATCATTTAACAAAAATCTAAATGGGGTGTTTGGTTCCACATTCTTATGATCAAATCAAAGCTATGGTTAAAAAACAAATTCAGGAGGATCGAGTTCGTCAGTTAGCGATGATGAACTTAGCCCACCAATTTAATGACGCAAGTATAGCTAAAGATGAATTGCGGAAAGCATAAGAGGAATGCAGAGACATTCCACTAGAGCAGCGTGTTGTGATGAAAATTTTCTGAAAAATAGAATTTGAATGGGGGGGGAGACCGGAGATGAGAGAACAAAAGGATTTGGTTGGTGTGAACGAGGCAAAGATTGGAGGGGGGGGAAAAACAAAATCAGGGGATAAAAATGATGGTTTGGGGATAAATATGTTATTGTAATTTATGTATTTGTTTAAAATTCCGTATTGTGTTTAAAATTCCTGTATTTTTGTTTAATTTATGAAATATGTACTTTATTTCTAATAATAAGGTTTTTATGTATTGTGCTTTAAGGTTTGTTTATTTTTTACGGAATCACAACCCATTTTATTAGAGACATAAATTTAATAATGTGGAATATCCATAACATTAAACAAAATGAAGCATACAAAATCCCTATCTGAAATGACACCTCTATTTCCAAACCAAGTTTATTGTCCACAAGTCAAAGTGTACAGAACGATAAGTTAGAGGCAAGTGAATCAAGTGTTGTGTATATTCTGGATGTCAAATAACATTTCCAGTGTTGCCTGAAACACCTTTATTCCTTCCAAGTCAAGTTCTTACGAGTTTAGAGCACGCTGTGTGTGCTTGAAGGATCCCCCAATTATAATTATGTGAGGCTTGGAGGTGTGGAGAAAAAATTGCAGCTGAAGAAGTTCCGGAGAAAAACTTTGGAGTATATGAAGGCTCGCTGGGGGAACTGAATATTTGACATAACTCTTTCTTTTCTCTTTCCATAAAAAAATTCACATCCGTAGTAATTTAGCCGCGACTCTTCAAGAGTAAAAAATTCAATTACTAACAACTAAGCATATAATTTATATAATACAGAAAAAAATTATTTTTCACCTTGGATTTTGGATATGCATAGTATAGTTTACCACGGGTTTTAGCTCGATACGATTCTCGTAGAACTACATCTCCTGCTCCTACAAGTAACAACTGCAAAAGCTTTTTTTCCCCCCCATTTGACCATCCATCACATAATTGTGTGAAGTATTAGTGGTTCTTGTGGTAAGGGTGTGTGTGTTTGATTTGTTGTTGTTTTGGGGGATACTACATGCTTTTATAGTAACGATATGTTTTTGGCGGGTCCTTTTTGTGAATAGTTATTGGCAAAAGTTTATTGTTTTATAAAAATCAAAATTATTAAATAAAAAGACAATAAATATAGGAGCAATATTGAAAGACAACCTGATTCACAAAATTCAATACTTATATTACAATAACATGACACGTTAAAGTTACATTACTGAAACTAATATAAAAATACAGAATTTAAAAATACATTACAAAATAGAAAGCTACAAAGCATTAAACAACCAAATACGCAAGTTATTAAACATTAAGAAGAATTAGTGATTCTTTGTAGGGGCCAATAAAGAATGATCCACCATTACCTACGATTCTGAGAGTATGAAATTGTTGTGATGGACGGTCGTAAACTTGTAATGTGTGAACTATTTCATGTCCCATATCAACTACAACAATTGGATCATCGTCCATTGTAATCTAATTAATTTTGCAATATTTTAGGAGGGCATGACAAATAGCACTCTCTAGGAGGTTACAACAGCAGCTTCGACTTCTAATAACCATGCACAAATATACCGGTTCTCATCATTGTCAATGTGATTTCCTAAAATCACAAGAGAGTTTCCTACTGGAAATATAGAATAGAACGGAAGGCTTTTCTAACTAGTAGTTAATGTCACAAAACAAGAAATCGATGGTAATCAAATCAAAAGAAACACGCATATATAGATAGTAAGCAAGGAACCATCATCATTATAAATGTTTTAGAACAATCCCAGAAAATACAACTACCTACAACTGCTACTCCCCACGATCGTTTTATTCTTATACCGATACGGGGCAAACGGGCATTCCCAAGAACTCTTCATGTATCCAAGTTCAAAGTATACAATAACACATGCCACGGTTCGTCTCTGTAAAATGGCATAGAAAAATTAACTATTGTTGGGTCTAACGTGTCAGGACGGACACCAAAACCTCAAACCTCATCTTCATTTGAATAATACTTATTAACAATACTTTTTTCAACAATGGTCTATCTTTTGATTTAGGACAAAATGATTTTCAAATGAATGAATCCAGCTATAAAAATGAGCCCCGTTTTACAAATCCAGAATCCTCATTTGCCTTCAGATCAAACGACAAATACGCAGATAAAAAAAACGATTCTGATGATGGGGTAGATGAAAACCCCAAAAACAAGATCCATAAATGGAACAAGTTCATGTCATTTAAGCCTGACATTCCAGATACACCAGTTTACAAGTCAAAACATATGATGTCAAAGCAGTATAGTAAACAATCAGAAGTTAAAAAGGGTCAAATTTTTGAAAATAAAGAAGCTTTAGTGTTGGCTGTTAGGTTGAAAACTTTAAACGATGGTTTCTAATTTTTAGTAGATAGGTCAGCCCCAAAAAGGTGTGAGTTAAAATGCTATCAGTTTAAACAATGTGATATTGGAAGCTTCGGGCTAGACTTTGGGATAATACAAAGCAGTATTACATTACACATCTTGATGATATTCACACGTGTTCCAAAACTCAAACATATCCTAACCATCGAAATGCAAACAAAAAAATAATTGCTCACCTTCTCACTCTAAAATTACAAGATAGGTCGCGGGTTTTAAGAGGGAAAGATATACAAAAAGATATTTTGGAAGAATATAAAATACATATATCTTACCAACAAACATGGAGAGGGAAGGACTACGGTATACAACAGATAAGGGGTTCACCGTACGAAGCATTTGAAATGCTCCCGTATTATTGTTATAACCTAGAACAAAAAAACGAAAGGACAGTAACACGTATCAAAACAGACAAAAAAGGTGTTTTCGAGATGTTATTCATTGTCATTGGTGCTTTGGTAAGTGATGCTAACATATTCTAAATAATATAATTATACTACATGACGAAAGTATGTTTATAATGTTTCTATTTTAGATTCGTACGTTTCTCAATTCTCTACTCCCTGTGCTTATGATCGATGTTGCGCATTTAAAGGGTCTATACAAGGGAACAAATCTGGTGGTTGTGGCCATGGATGGAAACAATCAGATTGTGCCAATTGGATTTGGTATATTGATATGTGAGAAATCACATATCCTTTCTATATAAAAAATGTCTCTAAAAAGATAAAATTGTGCATAAAATGCTTGTATATTGCTTGTTTTGTCTTTGTGATTGTGTAGGTACGAATATTACAAATAACACAAGAAAACGGTCAAAAACCGGACAAACACGGACACGGGAACGGAAAGAGAGCAAAAGAGCCGGAAATATTTATCAATGGTCAACATAGTCAATACTTGGTCAACCACAAAAAGACAAAATCCTCAAGATTCCCAAAATGCTCTAAATGTTAAACACAAATTTCACCAAAAGTCCCTAAAGCCTAACACCGTTAACTCCTTATAATAAAGAGATAACGGTCATTATCTTTATAACACAACCTTATAACAAAGCCCAAATTCTCGGCCCAATTCCATTTTCTATAAAACCCGGGCCCAAAGTTAACCCTCACACTGGGTCAAACAAAGGTATAAAAAGAATGAAAAAGGTGCGGGAAGTCGTTTTTACTATTCATTCATCTTCCCTAAATTTACCTAGCTCGAAATCAAAGGGTAAATGTCAATTGATGATGTGGCTCTATGATTCGAGTACCAAGGTACGATGTGGCAGAGTTAGATGTCACAAAAGCCTCTCATTGGACAGGACACCATAAGGAGGACACGTGGGCATTGAAAGAAGCACACCAATGATTGAAATTGTATACTAAATCCTAGCCAAAAGAAGCACAAAGGGTCTGACATACGGAATGCCACGTTGGCAATCTGTGTGCTCATCATTTAATCCAATGGTGATGAATGGGAATCTAATGGTTGGAAATTAATTAAGGGCTAAGATCATGGATAAGAGGAGCGGACTAGACTCCTAGAAGCTTCACCAAGACCTTATAAATAGAGAGCTCTTCACACACAAGATGAGGAGTTAGTTAGTTAGATGAATTTTCAGCTTATTAAATTTAGCTTTTGTAATTTCCTTTCAAAATGTTTTAGCTTAATATTTACTTAATGTAATTTCTATTCTCAGTATTGTAATCAGCTGTTTTTATTAAATTCAAGTTTTCTTATTCTGCTCTTTACTCTTTCACAAGCTCACTTGTTTTCAAACTTTGTTTAATAAGCTGTTACTGTTACATAAGCTCTAATAAGCTCATCTCAGCTCTCTAAGTCTCTAAGCTTAGATTGAGCTCAAGTTAATCATTAATCTACTTAAACAATCAAAATCAGCTTAATACCTATGCTTAATATGGATTTTGGTTGCTTGGATGATAAGCTTACTCTGGAAGAGCTTATTGGATTTTACTAGCTTATCCTTGTGATAAGCTAGAGCTTGTTGACAGCTCCTTGAGCAAATCAAGCCTTTGTTTAGCTAAGGCTTTTGTAAGTCTTCTTTAAATTTCAAGTCTCTTAGGTTTAAAACTGCATCTGCTTATGTTCAGCTTATTTCTTGCTTAATTGTGCTTATTATTGTGTTATTGTGCTTAATGATTATGTCTGATTATCTGTTCTTAAGTCTTATAGTCTAGATTTTAGTTTTCTTAATTTAGTCTTATAGATCAATAAAAATTCAAAAATATTAGTATAGTGATTAGTTTAATGATTCTGACTTATTTGATTAATGGTGTAAGTTCATTAGGTCTGTTAAAAGTTAATTGATATCTGGTATTGGCAAATTTCATCTTAAATCTCATTATCAAAAGCTTAAAATGAAGCTGGTTGATTTTAAAGGGGTGTTTGGGTCAGCAGTACTAACTACAAGTTAGTACTGTTTAAGGACTTTGGTCTTTGATTGTTGGTTTTAATCTCTCAACTAAGTTTGTTTGAACTGGATTTATGAGCTAGTTTAGAATTATTCAAGTTTTTCATAAGTTAGTTTAATATAAGCTCAAATCTGTTTAGTCTAAGTTGCATAATTAAGTTTCAATCATTTCTAGTGATAGACTTTGCCTTATTTGCTGCTAAGTTAGTGTTTGATTAATGTTAAAGAAAGACTCATCAAGCATGCAATAATTAGAGTAAAGGTTTGGTTCATTTAGATGCAAACTGCACCAGATAAGAAAAACAACCATTTTAAACACAAATTTTCAGTAGGTAAAAGTTGTTCTTCGATTTTGATTTTCAGCATACAAGTAGATCTAGGGTAGTGGTTAATCTGTTTCAAATTAGTTTTTAAAAATAAGTTCATTAGCATATCTGTTTTTAGCTTTTAAAATAGCTTTTTGTCTTTTCAAATTCAAAAACCAAACTCAGATAAAACTAAGTGTTCTTAGTGTATAAGCTGTTTTCAACAAGCCTGTTCATTAAGCTCCTGAATTTCAAAATGGTTTAAAAAGTTGTTTTTTGTAGTATTTTAGGTGTACTTTTTTTGGGTAATAAGCCAAAAGTCCATAAGAATCCTTTAGCTTATTGAAAAATAAGCTCAAAGGTGCCTTAAGGGGCTGTTTGGTTATCAGTTTACACCATAAGTGCTTATTCCTTTATTTTAGCTTATCTGGTTATTGTTATGTATTATTTAGGTTTAGTTTAGCTTATTTGGTTAGTATAGGTCCAATTTCGCTTATTTGGTTTTGTCATTTACTTATTTGAGCTTATTTGCTTTCTAGTGTAAAATTTTAAGTGTTTTTAAGCTTTTTAGCTCTTCTGTCATTCTAGCTTATCAAATTGTGTTTATATTAGCGTCTTATGTGCTTATTAATATAGCATTTTAGATTTGTTTTATGAGCTTATTTAACTTTGTCCCTAGCTTATGTGTTCTTAAAAAGCCCAACAAATTTGCATTTTTATAGGTTTACTAGATTGCTATATTCTGTCTTCAACTGTTATTTGAGGCTTATTTAAGTTTATAAAAAAAGATTTAGTTTTACAAATTGCTTATTTTTAAGAAGTTTTAAAAAGTTATAAAATTAGGAAAAAATTAAAACACTTGGGAAAGTGGAAGCCCCGGTGAGCAAGGCTCGAACCCGGACCTCTACTACCCTCACCTAGGTCACATTAATCTTGAATCAATCATATCGAACATGTATGCATAGAGAGAATTGTAGAGAAGGGCAAGTATTTGAAATTCAAATGATATAAAAGGGAGGGAAAATGGAAGAGTTTGTTACAAGTGCATCACCCTCTAATGAAGATTAGAGGGGTATTTATAGGTGATGGAAGGAGGCTTCCCTTCCTTATTTTCCTAACTTGTCACATCTAGTCCCTAGACTTTGGTAATTATGCTATTTCATTCTTTTAGCATAATATACCTTATTACAAACTACTTTGACATTATCAAAAGAAACACTAATGACTTAAATAATACAAAATCACATAATCGACACTTTTAATGATCCTAACAATCTCCCCCTAAGGGTCGATTATTCAGGGCGTTCTCTTCTTGATCCAAGTGGTCTTCCATTCACGAACATCTCCCATCTTCTCATCTGCCTTCGATGCTTCAATCTTTCTTCAATCTCTTCTTCAAACAACTTCAAGTATTCTGTTTCATCTTTGGTGAGATCTTTTTGTACGTATCCATACTTGACATCATTATTATAACTCTTCAAACCTTCTAACACTCTATTTAACGTAGCATCACAAAACTTATGGATTTCTGAATGTCTCATCACCCGTTTCTCTTTCTTACTATTCTTGTAAATAATTCCATGCACAGGCTCATAGATGATGGAGAACATTTCATGCTCTTCAATTCCTGGGAAAGTTATTGTTGGTGCAGTGAGATTAACCTTCTGTTGATAGCTTTCAATTCCAAGTTAGAAGTCATGCACTCTTTCCCATATCACTGAACTTCTAATGAAGACTGATAAAGACCATAACAATCCTGTATCTGCATAATCCGGTACCTTGCCATTCATTATCAACAAGTATATGTCCTCAATATCATTCTTATTGAGATTCTTGTAGTCTGGCTCAGTTATTGACACTAGGTACTTATTAGCTCTTCTTGCAATAATCTCTGTGATAAACTTGTGTTCATGACCCAATTCCCAGTATGTCTTGACAACTTGAATAATCTTTTAGTTTGAATAAACCTCTTCCTTTGGCTTTCCAAGCTCTTTCTGTTTCCTTATGTAGAAAATCTTCGCATGGGGATACTTCCAATGTTCAACACCATAGCGAGCATAAGGATTAAACTTTCGAACACACTTATTCATCCATTTGGAAGTACGTTCTTTAATATCATCATCATTAAAAATAACCGCAGGAAACTTATGAAGTGACAAGACTATCTTCTCGGGTCCAGAATTTCCTTTCTTCAAATACAAAAGGTCTTGATTAATCAGAGATAATGCTGGAGCTTCAGGATCTCATTGACAGCTATGAACTAATGGTATGGTCTTTTGTAGATGTAGAGAGAAAAGAATTTCTTTTCTATTTTCCCAGACAATGTCACTTTTTAAGAAATTCTTCATCTGATCAATGTGATATTGATGCTCATCTCCTGAAGTACATCTCTGTCTCAACATCTCATCAGCCATCTTTCTCAGCTTAGCTTCATCAATAGTCAGCGATACTTCTTCCATAATGTCTTGTGATACTTGCTTCGATGGTATTTCATCATCATCTGAAGCATAAGAGTCAGTCCAAAAATCAAAATCATCATCTTGTTCTTGATTACCTGAGGTTGATGGAGCAAGTTCCTCTTGTAAATCTTGTCCAGACGATGACTCTCCAGATACATAAGCTTCATACTCTGAGGTCTTCTGCCGCTTTGCACTATTGTCCCCCTCAGGATGAGCATCATCATGAGGTTCATCCTAATCTCGTAGGCGAACGGCAGGAGTCCTACATGCTGTTTGTGGTACCGTAGCTCTTTTAAACTTCATATGGAGAGCTAACCATATTGCTATGTCTTGTTGTTGCAATTAAGGATCATCTTTTATAGCAAGATACATTTGATATTGTTGTTCTGAAACAGAGGATGTTTGTGATTGAGCCGGATGAACATGAAGAATATGTCTAGACATATAACTTCTTACTGACGCATCAACTTGAGAAGGAATGTGATTATCAATAGTTTTTTGAATTTGTGATGAAATTTCATCCTGTATATTCCCACGCTCTTATAAAATAGCTTTAGGAATCATCTGTTCCATCTCTTCTTTAGTCTTTTGTCTTTCCAGAATCAGCCCTTCCGCAATATACACTGGAACTTGATCTCGAACTTGCTCAGGAACTTGCTTTTTAACTTGCTCCTTAATATGCATATCTACCATAGTGGGTAATGATTTGACCATTACTTCTTGGAAATGATCAGCAAGAGTATCAAATGACTTCCTTGACAGAAACCTTGCTTTCAGATGTTCAAACAAATATGCATAACGTCCATGTAATAACTGAAAGAAATTCTTGTATCGTTTG